>VMDO01043212.1:0-10044 GCA_007922755.1 Pedetes capensis
AGCACTGGAGATGCCAATGTATTTATGCCAAGAGATATGAAAGATAGCTGCCTGGCCAACTGACTGGAAGAAAATCAAATTTGTGCCTATTCCCAAGAAAGGTGACACAACTGAATGTGGAAATTATTGAATGATATCATTATTATCACAGGCAAGGAAAAATTTGTTAAAGATCCTTCAAAAGTGACTACAGCAATATATAGACAGAGAACTGTCAGAAAATCAAGCCAGATTCAGAAGAGGCCATGGAACCAGGGATATCATTGCTGATGTCAGACGGATATTAGCCAAAAGCAGAGAATGCCACAAGGAGGTCTATCTGTGTCTTATTGACTATGCAAAGGCATTTGACTGTGTGGATCATAGCAAATTATGGGTAAGATTGTCAACAATGGGAATACCAGAGCACTTACTTGTACTCATGAGGAATCTCTGCATGGACTAGGAGGCTATTATGTGAACAGAACAAGGAAAAACACTGCTTGATTTAAAGTCAAGAAGGGTATGCATTAGAGTTGTATCTTTTCACTGTACTACTTCAGTCTCTGCTGAGTAAATGATCCAGGAAGCTGGACTTTATGGAGAAGAATGGTTGGAGGAAGAATCATTAACAACTTGTGTTATGCAGATGACACAACTCTGCTTGCTGTAAGTGAAAACAATTTGAAATATTTACTGATGAAAATCAAAAGAATATAGCCTTCAGTATGGATTATACCTCAATATCAACAAAACAAAAATCCTTACAACTGTGTCAGTAAGCAACTTCATGAGAAATGGAGAAAAGATTGAGGTGGTCCAAGATATTGGTTTACTTGGTTCTATAATCAACACCCACAGGAGCAGCAGTCAAGAAATTTAAAGATGCACTTGCATTGGCATAAGCTGTTGCAAAAGACCTCTTTAAAGTGCTGAAAAGTAAAGATGTCACATTGAATACAAAGGTTAGCCTGACTCATGACATGGTATTTTCATTCAAATCATGTGGTTGTGAAAGCTGGACATTGAATAAGGGAGATAGGAAAAGAATTGATGCTTTTGAATTATGGTGCTAGAGATGATTATTGAATATACCATGGACTGCCAAAAGACCCAACTCATCTGTCTTAGAAGAAGTACAACCAGAGTGTTCCTTGGAAACAAGGTTGACTAGAGTGTTTCTTATGTATTTGGGATATGTTGTCAGGAGTGATCAATCCCTGGAGAAGGATATCATCTTTGGGAGAGTGGTGGGTGGGTCAACAACAACAACAAAAAAGCAAGATCCTCAACTAGATGATTTGACACAGTGGCTGCAACAATGAGATTAAACATAAGAAAGATTGCATGCCTGCCACAATGTTGAGTAGTGTTTCTTTCTGTTGTACATAGGGTTGCTGAGTCAGGTGACTTAATGTCACCTATCAACAACTTTTAAGTAATCAAGTTTCTGATGTATGAGGAAATCTAATATCTAATGTACTTCAGCTGCTAATGTAATGGAAGTGTATGTTGGAAGTATGGACCTGAGTAGATTCCTTAGTGGCCTTTGATTGGATTTTCCTACGTTTGAAGTATTTTCATCGTCAAATTTACTTTAATTGATTTCACATCCTCTTGCTCTGCCAAGGCAACAAATACTTCTTTAACACTTAAGATATGTGTAGCCTATTTGGGCCTACATTTGGTAAAACAGTAGCAACATCCTTGTATGTATGGAAGTAATTAATTGGGGAATAGAACTCACATATATATATATATATATATATATATATATATATATATATATACATACATATATAGATTGAAGAAAGTGGTGCTGAGATTCTGAATCAGGATGGTTAAGAGTGAGGCTGAAATGGAAGGCACCCATCTGAGAGGCCTCCTTGATAGTTGGTAGCTGATTAAGTATGGTAGGCTAGAGACAGATAAATTGTACCAAATACTTAGGAAAATTTGGAAAGAAAAAAATTAAGGAAAAGTGTGAAACACTGTCAGCAACATCAAGAAAGGTAGTTTACATAACCATTTACCAAATTCAAACCCTTTTCCCTTAAGATTTTTAATTTTAAAAGCTTTGTCCAAAAAATAAAATTTAAAATTGAATTTCTCCTCTCTAATCCTCCTCCTATCCCAGTTTTCTCCTATTCTGATTTTCATTCATGTGACAATGAGGGAGTTTAGGTCAGGAAATTCTTCCCCCTTTTTAAAAGGAATGGAAAATTTTTTGCCTCTATTTAAAACAAACTAATAAAAGACTTTTGAGAAAAGTAATAAAATTTTACTTGAATTTACAGGGGCTAAGGTTTTAAATGGAAGTAGACCATGAAAATAGAAAACACATAGTATTTAGGGATCTGTTTATTACATGGTAGTTCCAGTTCCAATTGTATAATATATAGCACAGATTTGGCAGAAACCAGTAAGTTTTTAGAAATAAACATACAGATTTACTTGTCTTTAATTGGTTTTACAATCTCTTTCTTTTCCAGTTGACCAAATACTTATTAAATTCTCTCTATGTGCATAGCCTAATCGGTCCTATGGCAGATAAAATAATAGCAAAGAGTCCTGGTGGATTTTGTTCTTTTGGCTGCCTTTGTAATTCATAGCTAATTTTACGAAGGTTCTTCTACTCATGCCCATCTTGAAAACAATTTTTATAATTGAGAATGCAAAGCATTTCTTCAATGAGGAGACATAGAATGAAATTTCTTTTTTTCTCCTCCTGTTTCTTTTGATAAGTCATTCCTTTGAGATGCAGATTTGCCTAAATAAGTTTGCCTTGTTATTTTCCCATGTAGTATCATTAATTTGATGGGTTAGAGACATATGTGATTTGGCCAATTGTAACTCTAGTGCAGAAGCATTGATATTAGACACATGCAGATCTTGTAATTAGCTTCATTATTCTCTACCCAGCCAATATTACAACGTAGTTAACTTGTAATCTAAGGGCAGGGACTCTAGGTAATACCTGATTATCGTGTGTTTATGTGAGCAGTGGTTTATTTACTCTAAGTTATGGCAAGGAAGTGGTCAGCCCAGCAGGGATATTATTACATTTCTTTCCATGTGCAGCATAGGTTTTTCCTTGAGAGCTCAAAGTATTTCTACCCTTATGCATTTCCTTCCTTCCTTTTCTCCTCCTTCCCAACAGCTTTATTGAGATGCAGTTCATATATAATGCACATAATACATGCACTTAAAATGTAGAATTCAGTGGCTTTTAGCATATTCGTAGAGTTGTGCCACTACTGCGACAATCAATTTTAGGACATTATTGGCACCCCAAAAAGGAACCCTATGCCTCTCCAGCTATAAAATTCTAATTCTTCCATTAGCTCCAGCATTAGGCTAATCAATTTTCTATCTCAATAGGTTTTCCTGTTGTGAAAATTTCATACAAATAGAAGCCTATAATATATGATTTTTTGTAACTTTGTTCTTTCACTTTGCATAGTGTTTTCAAGGTTCATTGATGGTATAGTTTTTATCAGTATTTCATTGCTTTTTGTTGAAAGATAATATTCCATTGTGTGTATGCATCACATTTTGTCTATGCATTTATCAATTGATGCACATTTATTTACACGCTTTGGCTATTACATATAATGTTATAAATATTCACAAATAAATTTTTGCATGGACGTATGTTCTCATTTTTCCCTAGGAATAAAAATGCTGGGTCAAATGGTATATCTGTGTTTAATATTTAGGAGCAGTGTAAATGTTTACATTTACATTCCTATCAGCAATGTATGAGTGCTCTATCCTCACCCTATCCTTGTCAACATTTGCTATTATCTGTTTCTTACTATAGCCATCCTAGTGGGGTATCTCATTGTGTATTTTTGTCTTGGTGATTAATGTTAAGCAAGTTTTCATATGATTATTGACTACTTGTATATATTCTTTGAAGAAATGTCTATTTAGATCTTTTCTATTTTTTATTTTTAATTTAAATAAATTTTTTGAGAAAGAGTCTTATGTTGGCCAGGGTGATCTCAAATTCCTAAGCACACGTGATCCTTCTACCTAAGGCTCACAAATACCGGGATTATAAATGTGTAACACCTTGCTCAGCTTGCCCATTTAAAAAGTTATTAGACTTATTATTGGGTTGTAAGGGTTATTTATATAGGCTAGATGCAAATTCCTTATCAGATATATGATTCTAAAATATGTTCTACTCTAAGTGTTTATTCACTTAATAGTGTCCTGTGCAGCATAAATGTTTTAATGGAGATGAAGTACAATTTAGCCTTATTGTTTCTTTTGTTACTTGTGCTTTTGGTATCATATATAAGAACTATTGTCAAATCAGAGATCAGCAATATCCACCCCTGTATTTATTTGACCCCCATGTGTCTGTCAGCTTCCCATAATGTGGGGGCTTCCATGTTGCTGTAATGCTAAAAGATATGCTACTGGTATTACAGATATTAGGAGTGACACCCATGGTGTCCAGGTTTCAGCTGAGCTTCCAGACTAAGACAGAATAAGCAAAAGGACATGGCTAACCTACTTCTGAACGAATCAGCCATTGAAAATGCTATGAATAGCAGAGAAACATTGTCAGATATAATGCCAGAAAATGAGATCCACAAGTTGAAAGGCAGTCAAAAGATGAGTGGGGAAGAATTACATTCTCAAAGTAGAGTCTACTTAGTGATAGGAATAGAGTAAAGCCCTAGGGACCACTGTTTGCTGATGTGACATGACCTAAAATGAAAAGGAAAACTGTAAATATCCATTAATAATTGGAAAGTAGAATGTACATAGTATGAATCTAGAAAAATTAGAAATCATCAAAAGGGAAATGGAACACATAAACACTGATATTCTAGGCATCAGTGAGCTAAAATGGACTGAGATGAGCCATTTTGAATCAGATAATCATGTGATTTACTATACTGGGTATGACAAACTAAGATAAATGGGGTTGCATTCATCATCAAAAAGACATCTCAAAGAAGATGGAAGGAATACACAGAGTCATTATACAAAAAAGAATTGGTGGATGACCAACAATTTCAAGTGGTTGTATATGACCAGGGACCAATAGTACTGAAGGAGGAAGTGAAAACTACTTTGAAGTAATTAACAGAACACAAATCTCCAGGAACTGATGGAATGCCAATAGAGATGTTTCACTAAACAGATGCAGCACTGGAGGTGCTAACATGTTGATGTCAAGAGATTGGCCAACTAACTGGAAGGAAACAAAATTTGTGCCTATTCCCAAGAAAGGTGATCCAACTGAATCATATCATTAATAACAAATTCAAGCAACATTTTGTTCAAAATCCTGCAAAAGTGACTTCAGCAGTATATAGACAGGGAACTGTC
This sequence comes from Pedetes capensis, assembly GCA_007922755.1. Taxonomy (NCBI): domain Eukaryota; kingdom Metazoa; phylum Chordata; class Mammalia; order Rodentia; family Pedetidae; genus Pedetes; species Pedetes capensis. Next base: position 5,332 of record VMDO01043212.1, read on the forward strand.
AGAAAATCAAGCCAAATTCATAAGAGGGCATGGAACCAGGGACATAGCTGATGTCAGATGTTAGCCAAAACAGAGAATACCAGAAGGATGTCTATCTGTGTTTTATCGACTGTGCAAAGGCATTTGACTGTACAGATCATAAGAAATTATAGATAAGATTGTGAAGAATGGGAGTACCAGAAAACTTAGTTGTCCTCATGAGGAATCTGTATATGGATCAGGAGGCAGTTATTTGAACAGAATAAGGAAACATTGCCTGATTTAAAGTGAAGAAAGGTGTGCATCAGGGTTGTATCTTTTCACCATCCCTCTTCAATATTTATTCTGAGCAAATATTCTGAGAAGCTGGACTCTATGAAGAAGAATGCTGCATTATGATTGATGGAAGAGTCATTAACAGCCTGTGTTATGCAGATGACAAAACTCTGCTTGCTGCAAGTGAACAGGATTTGAAGCATTTACTGATGAAGATCATAGAACATAGCCCTCAGTATGGATTGGGCCTCAGCATCAACAAAACCAAAATCCTTACTACTGAGTCAATATGCAACTTCATGATAAATGGAGAAAAGATTGAGGTTGTCCAAGATTTTGCTTTACTTGGTTCTAGCCTCAACACCCATGGAAGAAACAGTGAATTAATCTAAAAACCCATTGTATTGCGATAATCTGTTGCAAAAGATCTCTTTCAAGTGTTGAGAAGATGTCACATTGAAGACAAAGGTGCACCTGACTCATACCATGGTGTTTTCATTCACATCTGATGGTTGTGAAACCTGGACACTGAATAAGGGAAACAAAGAAATTTAATATTTTGAAATATGGTGCTGGAGATGACTATCAAATATACCATGAACTGTCAAAAGAATGAATATATCTGTCCTAGAAGTGTAATGAGAGTGCTCCTTGGAAGGAAGGATGGCTAAACTGTGTCTTACGTATTTTGTCCATGTTGTCTGGAGGGACCTATTCCTGGAGAAGGACATTATATTTTGGAGAATAGCAGGTCAAGGAAGGAAAGAAAGGCCTTCACCTATGGGGATTGACACATGACTACAACAATGGGCTTAAATACAAAAAAGATTGTGTGCCTGGCCCTGATCAGGGAGTGTTTTGTTCTGTTGTACATCAGGTCGCTATGAGTTGGACTGAACTCAATGGCCTCTAACAACAACAACAATGACATATTTCTTTGAAGAATTTTATAGTTTTACCTCTTACATTTGTATCATTTTTCCTTTTTGACTGTAGTTTTGCATATGTTATAAGGTAAGGTTTTAACTTGGTCTATTTGCATGTGGATATCTGCTTGTCCTGACACTATATCAGCACTGGGAAATTTTTAAGTCCTTTTCTCTGAATTTAATTAATATCCTCATTATTAATTTAATTGAATTAGTTGACATGATTTGTTGGTCTAGAATAAAGAATGGGTGCCAAAAATATATACACATGTTGGGACAAAAACTTTTCATTTTGCTGTTTTGAGAATGTGCTGTATACTTGTTCATTTGATTAACCCTATTTTTTGACTGAACATGATACTTCACATTTCTATAGTAACTCAATTCAACTTCAGAAGTAAACTGTAGATAATACCTCACAAAATATGTATGTATATTTTTGGTACCTTGTTTTTGGCATGACTCAGACAATTTTTGTGATTTTCTGTAAGACAAAGTTTGAGGGCAGAAAGATTATTCAAGCATATTCAGGTATCAGAATTGAGTGATTTGGAAAGATTTGTTTATTCTTCACTTAAGATCATTCTCTTCAGTTGTGACTATCTTTGCAAGGTGCTATAACAAAAGATTTTATACTTGGCACTTTATAAACAAGAGAAATAAATCAATTGCAGTTCTGGAGGCTGAAATATCCAAGCACCTGGCACCTTCAATGTTAATAAGGGTTCACTCCTGCCTTATGGTGAAGCAAGCTCTCAAAGAAAGACTTCCCTCTCTCTGTTTAGATAAGCCCGTAGTTTTTTTTTTTTCTCTGTACTGGGGGTTGAACCTAGGGCCTCAAGCCTGCATGCTTTGCAAGTGCTGGACCACTGAGCTGCACCCTCAGCCTATTATTTTTACTTTTTTTGAGACAGGGTCTCACTAAGTTATGCAGACTGCCTCTGGTCTCAAACTTGCAATCCTCCTGCCTCCACCTCCCAAGCCCCTGGGATTACAGGACCTGGCTCAAACCCATAGTTCTTATTAAAACACTGTTTGTTCTATTAAAGCATGGTTTGTTTAGCTGAAGGTTACTTGTTACCAAATGATGTATGTCTGAATCATTTTGGTTTCTTACAAATGGCCTTTTAAGTTTTGCTTCTCCTAAAATGTAATTAAGTTACATCAGCATGGAAAACCACTTACTACATACAGTGTATGTCTCTTTGTTCCAGCCTGGAGGAATTTACATCCTCCCCTCCCCTTCCTGTAAGTTTTGAGAGACAACTGACCATCTGACTACCTTCTACCCACTTCTGTAACCTTGGTTTATCTGTTCTCACACTGTTATCACTTTTGTAAGCCCTCCTCCCTCAGGGATCCTATAAGAGGTCCAAACTTCCTTTGTTTGGAGCTCAGTCTTTAGAAATTATTCCATTGAATCAAGTCCCACTACTAATAAAGTCCTCCTTAAGCCTCAGGTCTCTCTTATTCCCTTTGGGAGTCCAAAACAGCCAGGCATTCCAGTTCTTTTTCTGGAACCTTGGTGTAAGTGTTCATAAGCCTATAACTCTTGCATTGTACATGCCTACAAAATCAACATCACATAGATGGTGCCATGGTCTGTTGCCAGCTTGAATGGTAGCTAGACCCCATCGACCCATGGCTGCAGTGACCTCTGAGTGCCTGGGTGGCTGAAAAAGATAGAATACTTCACGAAGCAGTCCCCTTATATAAGGTTCCCTTGGAGGACCTGTGTTTTCAAAGGAAAGTCTTTTAAATGAGATTTTGGTTTCATACTTTGGAGTATAAGCGTGTCTGAAAGTATCTGGTAGTAATCATGTCACAGCCTCAATACTGTGCTGTGGTAAAATTTCCTCTGCCAAATTAATTAGTCCATTACTTTTGAATTAAGCTTACCTCAAATTTTCAGGAAATGCACAAAAGGCAGATAAATTCTTTATGAAAATGTACTATAAGTGGCCTCTAACTGAATTCCCAAATGTCCTCCATTCCGTCTGAAATCTTGTGTGCGTCATTTTTATTGTCTGCATTACTGTTGGTGTTCTAGTCTACTTAACTTTCACCAGGATCACCTGTCAAGCTCTGCTTATAACATTCCAGAGCTTCTTTACCCTGAATTTACAAACTTTTTCAAATTTTTCCCACAAACCAATTCCAAAGGCCTAAGAATCTCATGGTCAAGTTTAGTCACAGGAATGATTCCACACCTACCCACAGTACCAATTTTCTGTGTCAATTACTTTTCCTGTTACCATGACATAATACCTGAGAGAACACTTATGGGAGGAATTCTTTATTTTTTAGTTCATGGCATCAGGGATTTCCTTCATGTTGGCAGGGAAGGCATGGATGGTGTTGGAGTTGGCAGTGGGCCAGCGTAATAGAGGTTGCTTGAGTGAGAGAGAGGTTACTGGAGCCAGAGTCCTAGGTAAAATCTTAATGCCTTCCCCTAGCAACCTTGTTCTGCCAGCTAGTTCCCAGCTCCCAAAGCCCCACATCCTTTCAAGACAGTAACACCCATGGGAGAACCAGGCATTGAAACATAATCCCTGGAGGCCTTTCCATTTTCAAACCATGAGTCATTATAAATTTTTGTTAACTTTCCTCTGCATTTATTGTGCAGTTAGTAGTGGCCAGTTGATCAAAGACATAAGTATATCACAAATTTTGATAATTGTTGAACATAAGATATAAAATTTTATTGACAGTATATTTCTTAATAAGATAAATACACCTTTGAAAAAGGAGTTTCTAGGGACTAGCATTGTTTATTTCTAGAATGAGAGAAGGTTTAATATCAAATTATACCTACATTTTAATTCATTTGTCTCTCATAGTTTAAGCACTGAAGAAACGTGTTTATGTTGTTTTTGTTGTTGTTGTTGTTGTTAGGTGCCGTCAAGTCAGTATCTGACTCATAGCGACCCTCTGTACAACGGGAAACACTATTGTCAGTGCTTCTCTGCTGTGCATAGGGTTTTCAATGGCAGATTGATTTTTAGGAGGGGGTTGCCAGGTCCTTCTCCCAAGCTTACAGCTTCTGGTGTTCCCAGGCGGTTTCCCATCCAGGTACTAACCAGGCCCGACCCTGCTTAGCTTCTGAGATCTGACGGGATCGGGGGCCACAGGGCTACGGCTGCAGGCAAAATGTATTTATACACATAAGTAAATGGAAGTGAAAGGAAGGTTATATTAATTTTGCTCAATCATATGAACTTCTTCAGAATTACATGTGTGAAATCACATAGAAATCTGTAATTTTAAATAAATGATTTATTAGCTTTTTTTTAAAAGGGAAAAAAACAGAATTGGCATGAAATTAGCTTGGTGAAAGTTTTGATCAATTACCTACTACCAAAAGTTCCATAAGAACTAAGTCTAGGAAAAATGAATTTAGAAAAATTAATTTGAATACATGTAAATATGAAAATTATTTTTATTTTTATTATTACACAAATGTAAATGTGATAAAACACTTTAAAAATAGAAAAGTATATCATAATGATAAAATTCTGAAGAAGTAAAA
>VMDO01043213.1:0-10053 GCA_007922755.1 Pedetes capensis
GTGTGTTTGTGGGTTACTTATGCCCTGTGAGTGTGTTCTTGGGTTAGTTACCCCCTTGTGGGTGTGTTTGTGGGTTACTTAGGCCTGTGAGTGTGTTCTTGGGTTAGTTACCCCCTTGTGGGTGTGTTTCTGGGTTACTTATGCCCTGTGAGTGTGTTCTCGGGTTAGTTACACCCCATGGGTGTGTTTGCAGGTTACTTATGCCCTGTGAGTGTGTTCTTGGGTTAGTTACCCCCTTGTGGGTGTGCTTGTGGGTTACTTATGCCCTTGTGGGTGTGTTCTTGGGTTAGTTACCCCCTTGTGGGTGTGTTTCTGGGTTACTTATGCCCTGTGAGTGTGTTCTTGGGTTAGTTACCCCCTTGTGGGTGTGTTTCTGGGTTACTTATGCCCTGTGAGTGTGTTCTTGGGTTAGTTACACCCCGTGGGTGTGTTTGCAGGTTACGTATGCCCCATGAGTGTGTTCTCAGGTTAGTTATGCCCCATGTGTGTGTGTTTGTGGGTTACTTATGCCCTGTGAGTGTGTTCTTGGGTTAGTTACCCCCTTGTGGGTGTGTTTGTGGGTTACTTATGCCCTGTGAGTGTGTTCTTGGGTTAGTTACACCCTGTGGGTGTGTTTGCAGGTTGCTTATGCCCCATGAGTGTGTTCTTGGGTTAGTTACCCCCTTGTGGGTGTGTTTGTGGGTTACTTAGGCCTGTGAGTGTGTTCTCGGGTTAGTTACCCCCTTGTGGGTGTGTTTGTGGGTTACTTATGCCCCATGAGTGTGTTCTCAGGTTAGTTATGCCCCGTGTGTGTGTGTTTGTGGGTTACTTATGCCCTTGTGAGTGTGTTCTCGGGTTAGTTACCCCCTTGTGGGTGTGTTTGTGGGTTACTTATGCCCTTGTGAGTGTGTTCTCAGGTTAGTTACCCCCTTGTGGGTGTGTTTGTGGGTTACTTATGCCCTGTGAGTGTGTTCCTGGGTTAGCTATGCCTGTGGTGTGTTTGTGGGTTATGTATGCCCTGTGAGTGTGTTCTCAGGTTAGTTATGCCCTGTGCGTGTATTTGTGAGTTGCATATGCCCCATGGGTATGTTCTTGGGTCAGTTACACCCCGTGGGTGTGTTTGCAGATTACATATGCCCCGTGAGTGCGTTCACAGGTTAGTTATGCTGGGCCTGTATGGAGTTAGAATGCTGTGCTCCAGTGGTTGAGAGCAGCATAGGAGGTGGTCCAGCATCTACAGGAATAACGCTCCCGCTTCACCTCCCCAGGTGACATCTGGACCTGGGGTGGGGGGCAGGGGGAAGGCATCTGTGCCTTCCAGGAAAGGAAGCCGGGGGTCCAGGTGTCCAGGTGCTGCTTGCAGCTACCTCAGGTCTTTCTGGTCTTATGCCAGGGCTTCCTGTTGTCGCTGGCACTCGGGACTGGCGTCTGAAGCTGCCTGGTGTCCATGCTCTGGCCAGGTGCAGATGGTGCTCCTGGCTCTGGTTGTCCCTGCACCGCCCCCTCCTGTGAGCCTCTGCAGAATCCTGCATCCACCTCAGTGCCATCTGTCCTGCCCCGTGGCTGGGGTGTGGGGTCGGGATGCTCACACCAGCGGGGGCCTCAGGGTGGTCCAGTCCCTTGCTGTCTAGGCCACAGAGGATCCTGGGACATCCAGGGCAGGGAGCAGCTGAACTTGCTTCATGCCAAGCAATCCTGACCTGCCAAGGGCAGGAGGAGGCTGTGCTGGGATTAACTCAGACCCCAGCATTTCTTTCTGGAGCCAAGGAATGGTTTGCTGCTTTCAAGGTTCCCTCCTGGAGGAAGTTTCTGCCTTCTTTGCAGAATCCGTCTCTACTTGGCCCAGAGGAGGGCAGAGGGAAGGGCATCTCACACTCCATGGAAAACTTAAAAAGCAGAGGAAGAGGGAGTTCTGCAGCTGGACCCATGTGGAGCATAATCTTGGCTGGTTTGTGGGCCACAGGCGAATGCCTTAGTCTGCTCCAGCCTCAGTTTCCCCATGCACAGTGTGGGTATCAGCCTCACAGGGACCACGAGTGTGGGGAAGAGCAGGTTGAGTAGACCCTTGGGACCTGTCTGCATCTTTTGATGTCCCACCATGTCCACAGCTGGCCATGTTGGGCTTTGGGAATCGGAGAACTACAGCAGATCACAGTGGATTTCAGAGTTGCCTTTATTCCAAAGGCGAGACTCAAAAACTTTGATATTAAGGGACACGAGAAAAATGTTGTGAGGTGTATTTACTGTCACTAGTGCTTGCTGCTCAAGATCTTGTGGTTGTTCCACAGAGTCACAGGGTGATTATCACCACAGAGTCACAGAACCCCAAATGTCTACAGGAAATCTGGGCTAGCACGAGAGATTTTATCTATCATCTGTCTAACTATCTATCTACTTGTCTATCTATCTACTATCTATCTATCTATCTATCTATCTATCTATCTATCTATCATCATCATCTATCATCTACCAATATTTGTGTATCTGTCTGGGTATCTATCTATTTTTGTTAGGTGCTGTCGATTCAGTATCCAACTCATAGTGACCCTCTGTACAACAGGGGAAACACTATTGTCAGTGCTTCTCTGCTGTTCATAGGGTTTTCAATGGTGGATTGATTTTTGGGAGGGGGTTGCCAGGTCCTTCTCCCAAGCCTACAGCACCTGGTGTTCCCAGGCGGTCTCCCATCCAAGGACTAACCAGGCCGGACCCTACTTAGCTTCCAAGATCTGACGGGATCAGATGCCACAGGGCAATGGCTGCAGTACTAACCAGGCCCAACCCTGCTTAGCTTTTGAGATCTGACGGGATCAGACACCACAGGGCAATGGCTGCAGGCATCTATCTGTTACCCATCTGTAAATTTATCAAGTTATCTATACTTTATCTACCTTTCCACCTAGTTACCCATCTGTCTATCATCCATCTGTCCATCATCTGTTACCTATCTGTAATTTATCAGTGTATGTATCTTTTATCCATCCGCACATTACCTATCATCTGTCCTTTATCATCTATTTATCTATTGTCTACCTGTGGTCTATCTACATCTATCCATATATTTTTTATCTATAACCTATTATTATCTACCTATTATTGCCTATTATCTCTCTATATCATTTTCTCTAAATAAACAAAAACGTACCATTGATAGGTGGTTACAATTCCTATTTGTGTATCTGTATCTATAATCTATATGTGTATCTGTATCTATCTATATCTATAAATGGACTGATGCATTATATAGTGGCTGCAAGACTCTCAGTGAGCACGTAGAAGTAGTTTTATAGCAAACTATGGCCTGAGGGTTAAATCTGGCCCACTATGTGCTTTTATAAATAAATAAAGTTTTATTGGAACACAGCCATAGTCCTTCATATGCCTGTAGATAGATAGATAAGCAGACAGAAAGAAGTTGAAATCATCTATCAATAGATTGCTGGGATTTAGCTCAGTGGGTAGAGCGCTGCGCTGCAGTCTCTGAGGCCCCGAGTTCAATTCCCAGCACTGCAAAAATGGGAGAAGGGCCTGGCAATCCACTCCCAAGGCAATCCCGAAGCACTCAGCCATTGAAAACCCTATGAGGGTCATACCGACTCGACGGCACCTAACAACAACAACATCAATAGATTATAGAGAGTGATAGCTTACAGCTATATAATACAATATATGCTTTCACACACATTCTTTTATATATGCATATAATATATTCATATATATCAGATAATTTTAAAAATATATGTAATGTACATCAGAGCATAAGTTTATATACATACATAAACTAAATATGTGTATATATTTGAGGTAAACAGTATATATGCAAAATATAACATATATAAGGCATGCAATATATCCACATTTAAAAGAATGTGTGTATACCTACCTTTATATCTATTGTACATGTATGCATGAACAGAATGTGTATAAAAGAATGTACAATGCACACACACGTACACATGCACACAACCCTCATATATATTTCAGTTTCGGTGTGTTCCTCTGTGTAGTTTCTCATATAAAACTTGTGGAGTGTCTCATTTCTAAAAGGAATCATAAGCACCAAAATATGAAGACTATGTGCAGAATTTAGCCCTTTACGTGAACTTTGGTCCTCATGCATTAGGTTACGTCCAGTTGCTCAATTATTATATTAGACACCATTGTGTAATAAGTATCCTGAGGAATTGACTCACCCTGAATGACTGTGCACCTGGAATATTTCTAACTATAGCTAAGCTCTGTCTGTAATCCAAGAGCAATCTCTCCTCCTCCTCCTCTGTCTCCTCCTCCTCATCTCCTCCTTGTCCTCTTCTTTCTTTCTTTCTCTTCCTCCTCCTCCTCCTTCTTCTTCTTCCTCCTCCTCCTTCTCCTCCTTCTCCTTTTCTTCCTCCACTTCCTCCTTCTTCTTCTCCTTCTTCCCTCCCCTCCTCCACCTTTCAATATTATTTTTTAATATGGATAAGACAATCTGATACAAAGTCAGATGGGAATTTCTTTTTTATTGGAAATTTTTAATGTACACCTTAATGTGATTCATTCCGACATGCTTTTCATTGTGACATTTCCATATATGCATTTTGATGTACATTATTCATATAGGTTCCCCCTTACCCTCCCCTATGCTTCCCCCGACACCCTCCCCATCTAAGTCTTCTCTATCTTTTAATTGGTAATATTTTTCTATAAGTCCTTGGGTTCCAGTTCTTTTTAAGATAGAAACTTTTCCTGCAGTGATCTTTGTTTTTATCTTGTTAGAACAATTGCATGCATTTTATAGATCATTTATATTGACACCATTCTCATCTTTTTCCCCTTTTATTTTGATCTGACCTTTGAATAGGATTTTTCCTTCTTATAATTTTGATTCAGCTCCCACATATGAGTGAGAACATGTGGTGTTTCTCTTTCTGAGCTTGTGTTCGTTCACTTAAAATAATTTTCTCCAATTCCATCCATTTTGCTGCGAATGTCCTTATTTCATTTTTCTTGATTGCTGAGTAGTATTCCATTGTGTATATATACCATAGTTTTTTAATCCATTCTTCTGTTGAAGGGCACTTTGGTTGATTCCATATCCTTGCTATTGAGAAAAGCGCTGCATTGAACATGGAGATGCAGGTGTCTCTGTGGTATGATGACCCATCTCCCTTTGGGTAAATTTCCAAGGGTCTGTTTTGTTACAAGAGCTGCGTCTTCCCTATATTACTTCAGAAATCATTGTACGGATTTCTACCCACAGAGTCTCACCACAGGCACACACTGGCTATGATCGAACTGACTTCAGTTGCTTGATACAGAACTCTTACAGATGGAATATTCATTGCTGGTCATGGCAGAGTTTTGTGCTGGAAGCTTCCTGGAAAAATTGCAATCACTAATGCAGAAGCATTTCACTATGGTGATCCTCTTGAACTTTCTTCATTCATAATTTAGATTTATGGCAGAAATGTGGTGTGAAAGGAGGCAGAGATAATTTGCTTTGAAAATGAAACAAAATTAAATTAAACATCTGGGAATAGGAAGGCTCTAAAGGGGATTCAGATGCTTTATACAGTGGCTGTAGGACTCCCAAGAAGAAGTTTCATTGATTTATTTCAACTGGTAGCAATCTATGGCCTGATGGCCAGTTCTGGCCCACTACTTGCTGTTATGAATAAAGTTTTATTAGAACACAGCCATAGTCCTTCTGGTCCTGTATGTGATTGCTTCCTGCTATAGTTGATAGAAGACAGTCTTTGTGACAGAATGTGTATGGCCCACAACAGCTAAAGATTTTACTCTTTGACTAATTGCACATTTGGTAACTTTTATTTTGTGGAATTGGGGTGGCTGAACCCAGGGCCTTGTGCATACTAGGCAGGTGCTTCACCTCTAAGCTGTACTTCCAGCCCACTTACTTTTTATTTTTTACTTTGAGACTGGGTTTCACTAAACTGTACAGGCTACCTATGGCCTCAAACTCATAATCCTACTGCCTCAGCTTCCTGAGTCTCTGGGATTATAGGTGTGCCCCACAACACACTGCTTGGTAACTCCTTAATTAGATACATTTAAGTTCCTTTTAGATAGGATCCTCATGTATCTTTACAGACCTGATGTTATCAAGAGAAGTTTAGTTTTATTGTATCTTATTTTATTATTGTATTTTTTTATTTAGCCCAGGCTTGCCTTGAACTCATTATCCTCCTTCCTCAGCCTCTGCAGGGCTGGGATTATAGTCCTATGTCACCCAGTCTGGCTAAGTTTTGCTTTTTACATTTAAAGTGTCCATAGATGTTTTTCTAATGATATTTTCACCTCCTTGGAGTGCACAACTAGAGGAAACCACACTGAGGTAATTTGACAAATAAAGAAGCCCAATTAAAAAAAATCTAGCTAGTTTTACCTAAATAAGTATTTTTCCAAGAAAGAGTGGCTGAAATTTTCACATATAATTTCACACACAACCTTCAAATATTTTATATTTTTGTACTTTACTTTTTGACTAACAAATAGATTCCATTGAAAGATAACCTTGTGTGCAGAACATCCTCAGATATGTCTTGTCTGGTGTTGGCTTCTAAAAATTTCTTGGCATAAATAACTAAACAATAAAAAAAGACTAATGAAGATAACTCATCTTGCCTGGTGACAATGACTGCGCATCATATGCCTTTTTGAAAGCTAATGAAAATAATATTTTTAGGCATTTTTCTTCTAATAATTTATAAATTTTTCTTTCCTTTTTTAAAGAAAGAAACTTGATGTTTACAGGAGAAATTAAAACTTCATTGGACATCAAATAGTTCATATATATATATATATATATATATATATATATATATGTTGTTGTTGTTGTTGTTAGGTGCCATCGAGTCAGTATCTGACTCATAGTGACCCTCATAGGGTTTTCAATGGCTGACTGTTTCGGGATTGCCTTGGGAGTGGATTGCCAGGCCCTCCTCCCATTTTTGCGGTGCTGTGAATCGAATGCAGGACCTCAGAGACTGCAGCGCAGTGCTCTGCCAACTGAGCTAAATCCCAGCCCCCCACCCCCCCACATATATATATATATGTATATGTATATGTATGTATATATGTATAATCATCTGCAGCCATAGCCCAGTGGTGTCCAATCTTATCAGATTAGAGGCTAACCAGGCTCAGACCTGGTTAGTACTTGGATGGGAGACTGCCTGGGAACACCAGGTGTTGTAGGCTTGGGAGAAGGACCTGGCAACCCACTCCCAAAAATCAATCTGCCATTGAAAACCCTATGAATATCAGAGAAGCACTGACAAAGTGTTTCACCTGTTGTACATAGGGTCGCCATGAGTTGGATACCTATTGGATGGCACCTAAGAACAACATATATTGTGCTGTGTGCAGAATGGAGGCTCAAGCTAGGTATGCATTGTATCACTGAGCTTCACCCTCTAGCCATCATAGTACGTTTGTTAATGCATTGAGGGTTCACTAAATCTCCAATAGCCATTACCCATGAAACATATGGTTTGAAAAGTAAAATAAAAATAACAATTCAAAAAAGAGGAATTAACTTTTTCCTTAAGCCCTCTTCACATCATGTGTGTTGGGTGGTTTTTTAAATTTTCATAAATACATTGTCATTGACCCACTGGTCTGACAAGCAGAGCAAAAACAACAGCTTGACGATAGAAGTCACTTATTATTTCTAACCATGAGCCTTGCACTATCAGATATATTCATAATTATAGGTTTCATACAGCACATAATTAATGTGCAGGCTGCCCTAGTCAATCAAACAATCTGTATTTTTAGTCAAGAGTTTCCCTATGAGTCACTGACAATCAAAACATTCTTTGGAATTCATCTACAGCAACCTGACAACATTTCAATTGCCATTGAGAGAGTAGAAAGTAAACCACTGTCAACAAGCTGACCTGCTAATACATCAGTAAACAAATTTGTTTACAGAAGACATGTTTCAATTTGTAGCTTTATAATCTTGAAGCTTAGTCTGTTACTGAGAGCTTGTAGTAGTCACAAGTTTTATTCCAGTAGTTGTGAAGTTTCTGTTGCCCAGGACACATGACATGATTTCAAATTATATGTTTTGAGGATATTTGTGTGTATATATATGTATGTGTATATACATATATATGTCATAATCATATGATCATATGATTATATATATAAACACATACTGTTTATACATATTAATTTGTAGGAAATGCTCACAACATTGTAGTTTCCATTATGCTATTGTTGTTGTTGTTACACATAGTCAGGTCACATCTGACTCATAGCAGCCCAATGTACAATGGAATGAAACACTCCCTGACACTGTGCCATGCCCAGCACTATTGTCAGTGCTTCTCTGCTATTTGTAGGGTTTTCCATGGCTGATTGTTTTGGGAGTGGGCTGCCAGGTCCTTCATTCATTTTGTGGTGTTGGGGATGGAACCCAAGGCCTCAGAGAGTAGAGAGTGGCATGCTGCCAACTGAGCTAAACCACAACTCCAGTTTCCATTATACTAAACATAAAAGCCATCGGCTGGCAGGAGATAAGTTTGAAATGTATTGTGATCACACGAGCATGAACGTGAGTCTGATATAAATTCTATGAAATGATAATCAGTAGACTTATCATTGTCCTATAAATGGGATGATGTGTGTTAATGGGTTTGTTGCTGTTGTTAGTTGTCATTGAGTTGAGTCCAAGTCATAGCGACTCTCATAGGGTTTTCAATGGTGGAGTGTTTCAGAATTGTTTCAGGACTGGCTTGCTATGTCTGAACCTGTTTTTGTGGTGCTGGGAATTGAACCAAGGGCCTCAGAAGTGTAGACCAGCGCTGTACCAACTGAGCCAAACCCCGGAGTAAGAATGCTTTCCAAGACCTCTCTGTCTTTACGGTTTTCTAAGTGCACATCAGCATTAACTGTAGGTAAGATGCTGTTCAGCAAATAGAGTTTTTTTTATTGTGCCAAATTGAAATTTTATGCCCAATTGGTGGATATATTCCCATTCCTCCTCCTACCAGGTGTGAGTAGATTCAGATTCTATGAATCTGACTATTTTAAATATTTCATCTAAGCAGAATCATAGGAATTTTCTTTCTGTGGCTGGTTTATTTTAGTCAGCATGTCCGTACACATTGCAAAATGTCCTTCCTCTTTAAAGGATAAACAAAATTCTCTCCCACGTGTACACCACATTTAAAAGAAACCTGTGAATCTGTGAAGTGGCACTGAGGATGTTCCCACAACTTGGCTGTTATGAATAATATTGTGGTACACATATCACTTTGAGATTCTGATTTCATTTCATCTGGGCACATCTCTAGTCTTGTGATTGCCGGGTTATAGGTGATTCCTAATTAATTGAGGAAACTGCATCTCATTTCCAGAAAGGCCGCACTGATTCACATCCGCATCAACAGTATGAGGGGATCCTTTCTCCCTACATTTTCACATTAACCTGACTTTCGTCTTTTTGCCAGTAGCCATCCTGACGGATATTTCAAATCCTCACTTGGATATTTACTGGTTATAAAAAGATGAAAAAATTAAATATCAGGGTCTCTATACCTATCACAAAATAGAAATTACTCTCTCTGTGTATAGTAGGTTTTTGGACATGTTTCTTCCTTTGTCAACGTATAGTTGGGGGGGGAGTTGTTAAATCTTCAGCTTTACTACTATTTTCCTCTACAGTGTTTGATGTACTGATGACCTCGTTCACTGTATTTTCCAGCTTTGGTAGTTTGGTATGAGCCTTCCTGCATTCCTGCCTTCTTTGCTTTCTTTCTCTCTCTCTCTCCCCCTTCCCTTCCTTCCTTTCTTCTGTTTCTTCCTTGCTTTCTTCCTTCCTTCTCTTTCTCTTTCTCTTTCTTTCTTTCTTTCTTTCTTTCTTTCTTTCTTTCTTTCTTTTCCTTCCTTCCTTCCCTTTCTTTCTTTCTTTTCCTTCCTTCCCTTTCTTTCTTTCTTTCTTTCTTTCTTTCTTTCTTTCTTTCTTTCTTCTTCCTAAACCTACCTCAAACCCTAACCCTAACCCTAACCCTAACCCTAACCTTAACCCTAACCCTAACCCTAACTCTAACCTTAGGCTAAAAC
>VMDO01043214.1:0-10056 GCA_007922755.1 Pedetes capensis
ATGTAATAGTACTGACAATGTAAAAAGAAAGTTCACTACAGTAAAAGTTTCTGTCTTAAACAGAATGGAACCCAAGGATATATAGAAAAATATATGTAAATGGAAGAGAAGTCTTTGGTGGGGGGGATGGGGGAGGAAGCACACAAGAGGGTAAGGGGGAACTTACCTGTATAATGTACAACAAAATGCATATATGGAAATGTCACAATGAAAAAGCATGTCAGAATGAATCACATTAAGGTGTACATTAAAAACTTCTAATTAAAAAAGTGAACTTTCTGAGAAATAAATTAGAAAATACTTCCACTTACAGTGGCCCACAAAAAAATAAATTACTTAAGGATAAACCTAAGAATGTAAAAGATCTCTAGAATGAAAATTATAAAACACTGAAGAAAGACATTAAAGAAAGCAATAAATATATGGGAAAAAAGCTCAATATCTTGCCATGAGGGAAATGCAAATCAAAACGACATCAAGATTCCATTTCACCCCAGTCAGAATGGCTATTATAAAAAAAAGTAATAACACATGCTGGCAAAGTTGTGGAGGAAAAGAGAGTCTTAAACACTGTCGTTGGAAATGTAAATGCAGCCACTCTGTAAAATGGTAGTGAAAGTCCTCAGAAAACTAAAAATAGAACTACTATCTGATCTAGCTATATCATAACTGGGCATATATCCAAAAGAAATGAAGTAATTATACAAGAGATATATTCATACTCATGTTTATTGCACCATTATTCACAATAGCAAAGATACGGAATCAGCCTAGGTGCCTGTCAACAGATGATTGGACAGAGAACTTATGGGATATGTGCACCATGGAATATTCAGCAATACAGAAAAAAGAAATCTTGTCATTTGTAGAAAAATGAATGGAACTGGAAGACATTATGTGAAGCAAAATAAGCCAGACTTAGAAAGACAAGTATTGCAAGTTTTCTGTCATATGTGGAAACAAAACCAGAAACAAACAAACAAAAAAAAAAAAAAAAAAGAGAAAAGAAAAAAGATGGAAAGTAGAAAAGGAACAATGTTGAGAACGGTTGATGTATGTGAAGGAGGCTGGGAGGAAGGTGGTGAAAAGGGGACAGAAGAGAATAGGAAAAAGGGTTAACATGGCTAAAATTCTGTATATGCATTTATGGAGATGCCACAGTGAAAACCACTAATTTGTATGATTAATATGTGTTACTAATTATAATAATAAAAAAATCTCTGATGTGCAAAAAAACACAAAAAACAAAAAAAAACAAAGGTCTTTTGCAACAGCTTTTCCCAATGTAATATGTCTTTTGATTTCTTGAATGCTGCTTCCATGGGTGTTGATTGTAGAACCAACCAAAGCAAAATCTTGGACAGCCTCAATCTTTTCTCCGTTTACTGTGAAGTTGCGTACCGACCCAGTTGTAAGGATTTTTGTTTTCTTGATGTTGAGGTGCAATCCATACTGAAGGCTGTGTTCTTTGATCGTCATCAGTAAATGTTTCAAGTCTTCTTCACTTGCAGCAAGCAAAGTTGTGTCGTCTGTATAATGCAGGTTGTGAATGAGTCTTCCTCCAATCCTAATGCTGCGTTCTTTTTCATAAAGCCCAGCTTCTCAGATTATTTGCTCAGCATAGAGATTGAAGAGGTTCAGTGAAAGGATAGAGCCCTGATGCACACGTTTCCTAACTTTAAATCAGGCAATGTTTCCTTGTTCTGTTCAAATGACTGCCTTCTGGTTTGTGTACAGATTCCTCAAGAGTACAATTAAGTGCTCTGGTATTCCCATTTTTTGCAATGTGATCCATAATTTGTTGTGATCCATACAGTCAAATGCCTTTGCATAGTCAGTAAAAACATAGCTAGACATCTTTCTGGTATTCTCTGCTTTTGGCTAATATCCATCTAGCATCAGCAGTGATGTCCTTGATTCCACACCCTCTTCTAAATCCAGCTTGATTTTCTGGCAGTTCCCTGTTAATATGCTGATGTAGTTGCTTTTGAATGATCTTTAGCAAAGTTTTACTTGTGTGAGATACTAATGATATCATTCAATAATTTCTATATTCAATTGGATCCCCTTTCTTGGGAGTAGGCACAAATATGGATCTCTTCCTGTCGGTTGGCCAGAGAGCTGTTTTCCAAATCTCTTGGCATAAACAAGTGAGTACCTCTAGTGCTGCATCTGTTTGTTGAAACGTCACAGTTGGTATTCCATCAGTCCCTGGAGCCTTGTGTTTTGCCAATGCCTTCGAGGCAGCTTCCACTTCTTCCTTCAGTACCATTGGTTCCTGATCATGTACAAACTCTTGAAATGGTTAGTCATCCACCAATTCTTTCTGGTATAATGACTGTTTATTCTTTCCACCTTCTTTTGATGTTTCCTGAATTATTTAATATTTTCCCTGTAGAATCCTTCACAATTACTGCTTGAGGTTTTCAATGGCTAATTGTTTTGGGAGTCAATGGTTGGGTCTTTCTCCCCAATCTTAGTCTGGAAGCTCAACTAAAACCTGTCCACCAGGGGTGACCCTACTGGTATCTATAATACCAGTGGCATAGCTTTCAGCATCATAGCAATATGCAAGCCCCCACAGTGTGGCAAACTAACAGACAAGTGGGGGACATTTATAATATTCTTAATGAAGTATCCCACTCTTTTTAATTTGTTCATAATCTAGAAATGGTTCCCAAGTAGGGTACTGCTACACTCAGAAGGGACCAAAATCTTCTGAGACATCTGGCCTCAAAGACTCTGAGCCCTCATGGCTATTCAAATTTTCATCCAGCTCAGGAGAGTAATGATTTCAAAGTAACACACCTGTTCTGAAACTTAGAGCTGCTCGTATTGAGCTGGGCATTGTGGCTCCTGCCTGTAATCCTAGTGACTTGGATGATTGAGGCAAGAGGTGCAGCTCAGTGGTAGAGCACCTGCAAAGTATGTGTGAAGCCCTGGATTTGGCTCCACAAAACCTCAAAAAAAAAAAAAGATGTTTTTATTATTAAACATTTCCTGTATTCTTGAAATTCAAGAAATTAACTTGATGGACCTGAGTCATTCCCATACCTCTGAACAATTCCTAAGTGTCACAAGTCACTTTTTGAGAACCAGTGAACTGAAACTCTTGTTATACACAGTACCTGGCCTTGCCGTAAGATCCTGAGCCCTGTCATCGTTAGCCAAGAAGTTACAAATATAATCATTTATTTACTGTAATTAGGACAAGCATGCCAATATAAGTAGCTACAATCTCACATTAAAATGATAACAAGGACGTTGGACTTTAAGCAACACAATTTCTCAGATGCAGAAAATATTATTTGGAAGCATGTTGAATTCTTCAGAATTCTATTCAGTACAAAGTATTCTATGCCAATTGCATGGTAAAATGTCATTTTTAGAGTAGTTTGATAGAAATAAGAATCTGCTTGTAAAGCTAAAATCCTTAAAAGCATACTAATGTGGAAACTTGTTCCTTCATATATGGTCATTTCCCTTCTCCAGAGCAGTACTTTTTCAGTTACTCACTGTCAACCATGTCTGAAAATATTAAGTGAAAAAATTCAGGGTTAAACAGTTTCTGAGTTTGCAAGTGCACATCCTCTGGGAAGCATGATGAAGTCTTGCACCTGCCTGCGCTGACCCACTTGGGATGTGAGTCATCACTTCCAGGCTGTATTCGCTACCTGCCCATTAGTCACTTAGTAGCCGTGTGGGTTACTGTTGTGATGTGGTAGTACTTGTGTTCACATGATCCTTATTTTACTTAGTAATGGCTCCAAGATACAAGACTAATGATGCTGGCAATTCAGATGTGCAAAAGAGAAGCCATGAAGTGCTTCCTTTAAGTACAAGGTGAATGTTCTCAACTGAGTAAGTCAAGAAAAAAAATCGTGTGCTGAGATTGCTAAGATCTAAGGTAAAAACAAATCTTCTATCTGTGAACTTGTGAAGAAGGAAAAAGAAACTCATGCCAGAAGAAGGATAAGTACAGTACACTAAGATATTTTTAGAGAGATCATATTCACCTACTTTTTATTATAATATATTGTTATAATTGTTCTATTTTACTAATAGTTACTGTTAATCTCTTTCTGTACCTAATTATACGTTAACCTTTATCGTCTATGTATGTGTAGGAAAAACAGCACATTTAGGGTTTGGTACTATCTTTGCTTTCAGACATCCACTGAGGGTCTTAGAATCACCATGGATAAGGGGAGCACTGATGGACAGCAACTGATGTGAAATAGGAGATGAAACATTCACAGTTGATCTTAAGAGTTATTAAATATTTCTAAGACATGAAAATTAAACTCACGAATTTAGAATTTGGGCAGTTAACTTCCAAACCCCATACCAGAGATGTTTCCCATAAAGACATCTGCCTGTATAATATTAATATTAAAATCCCAAACATTACATTTCAAAATCAACTCAAAGTACTTGAAACAACAAAAATAGTCAAACTAAAACATTTGTTATTCCCTTTTTAAAAATCTGTGTTTTCTCTAATTATAGAAAATGGTAAATATTTAGAAATTATCATTTGGATAAAATATAGGCATGTGAAAAAAATTGGAGATATAATCCTAATTTGGTTGGTTGTTGTTAGGTGCTATTGAGTTGGGTCCGACTCATAGTGACCCTGTGTACAACAGCACGAAGTGCCCCAACCACAGCTTTGTACTTATACTTTTGAAACAAGTTCAGAGTTTGAGATGGAAGCAGGGGGAGAACGTTCACAACTAACGATTACCAGTGGAGAAATAGCTGAGCAGAGTGCATGGCAGAGCACTGGTTACAGAGCCTTCAGAGGCTCCCAGAACAGAATTGGACCCCTAGCCACACTCTAGCTCCAGACTCAGGCCTCAGCCTGATGGTGGTTCTCCCTCTTTGCTTTCTATGAGATTTCCCTTGTGGCACTTTATGTATCTATATGATAAATACTGTTTTTCTCCTGGCAACTGAGTGGTTACTTGGTCCTTGCAATTAAAGAAACTTGAACAGAACAATATTCCCTGTAGAAAATGTAGACAGTACAGAAAATCTAAAGAAAACAAATCTCTAATCCCACATCTCATAGCTGTTTACCACTCCTTGGTTATTTCTTTGCATTGTTTTTCAGAGTGTTTATATCTTAAAATTATGATCTCACAACCTTTTTTTCTTTCTTTTTTCTTTTCTTTTTCTTTTTTTTTTTCCTAGTATTGGGGGTTGAACCCAGGGCCTTGCACTTGCAGGCTTTGTGAGTGCTGTACCATTGAGCTGCACCCCGGCCCATTTTTTTACATTGTGAGACAGGATCTCTTTAAATTACACAGACTGCTTCTGGTCTCAAACTTGTGATCCTCCTGCCCCTGCCTCCCAAGTCGGTGGGATTACAGGCATGTGGCACTGTGCCTGGCTTCTTACAACCTTTCCAATTTGCTGGACTCTGTAATTTTATTTCTAATTCAAAAGAAAAAGCCAAGTGAAATGAAAATAATTGGAGAAACTAGAGAATATATTTTTAAGATCTGAATTTTGGAGAGATTTAGTTTCACTATAAAGAGAACAAAAAAGGATATGATATCAGTGCTATCTGTAGTTTTTACAGCTTTCTCTGTGCTGCTCAGATATATATTTGTAAAAATCTGAATTAAAAGTATCGTTTGGGGAGACCCAATCCCCTGTTGCCAGGGAAAGGCCTTGGTCACCATGATAGTCTTATTTAAGCAGAAACCCAATCTTGTTGGGTTTAGAGGTGCAGAGTTACACTGAAAGTTCGCTGACTTATTAATGTATAATGAGAACTAAATAGCTGACTAGCGGACTGGTTTTACCCTGTAGGGAAGCAAGTTTATCAGATGCCTCCTTGGTGAGGGTAGAGTCAGAACCACATGGATCTTGTCTTGGTGACCTGGCGTCTACTTCGTCCTCCATCCATTGCATTTGAGTAGCTGGTGGCAGAGTTCCTGAACTCCATCTTCACTCTAGCTCTGATCACATTCAGGTATAGTCCTAGGTACTCGTGTCGTCTTCCCACTCTTGGTTCCCATTTCTTTGTTAAGTGAGAATGGCGGAAGTATATTGAGTTTGCTGTCAAATTCACCTGCTTGGAGACTGGAGAATGAGGAGGTCTGTCGTTAAGGTTGGAAGGCTGATATGAAAGTTGACACATTGTCTTTTCAGACAGCGAGCAGGAAGGTTTCCCGGAAGTTGTTGGCTATCTCCATTCACGCCCGTTAGGAGCAGGTGTTCCCTGGGATAGTTAAAATGGCCATGCTTTGCTAATGTTGCTAACTACTGCCTACTGAATCCTAAGCAACCAGGGAGGTCTTGGTCATAGGAAACAGTGCTAACATGGACTTCTCCATAATCTCTATGAGAGAGGCTGCATACATTACCACACGTGCCTGCTGTGGGACAAGGTGATCCCCAAGGATGGCCTGATTCTATTATAAATATGAGCTGTATTTTAAAATCTAATTTCCTTTAACATAAGGGAAGAAGTTCATTTTTACATTTTCTATACATCATGATACGGTTTGTGAGGAAAATAATAATTGTTGTTTTAGAGTCATAGGATTTGCTGAAAAAAATCTGTCACATATCCTATCAAATAAAGATTTTAATAAGATGTGTTGCAAACCTTGTAGCTTTTCCTGGTTAGGGCTTTCCAGATCTTTTTTTTTTTTTTCCTGCCTTGGAATAAAAGAATAAAAGAAAAAGTTATTTGAGGCCAAACTTTACTATATGCTTGGGAAAGCTAACTATATAGATAGTTTAATCTATAAAACGGTCACTCTATTTGAAGTAATTGTAGGTATGCCTTCTTTTAAAATAGTGCTGTCTACTACCTTGCAAGAAAGCTATGAGACAAATAGACCTTTTAGCTAGTAATTGTTAGCTCTACTAACTCACCACATATATCCTTGAAAAGAAAAATTCCTAGTGTAGTTAAAAAGCCCTCGATTTGGGGGCTAACTTTTGGTTGAATGTTTCTTACAAGAAGCAAATCACATACACTAAGATTTTTTACAATTTTAACTTGAGGTGTTGAAGGATTGTTATGTTTAGGTTTCTGCACGCTTAAAGATTGTCTTTTGAAAAATACGAATGGTCAGTGAACACGTGAAAAATGCTCAATAGCTGTAGCTGTTAGGGAAATGCAAATCAAAACAACATCGAGAGTCCATGTTACTCCAGTAAGAATGGCCAAGATTAAGAAAACAAATAACAAATGCTGGTGAGGATGCAGAGAAAAAGGAACTCTTTTACACTGGCTAGTGGGACTGTAGATTAGTTCAGCCACTTTGGAAATCAAAGTGGACCTACCTTGTTGTTGTTATTGTTGTTGTTGTTGTTGTTGTTGTTGTTAGATGCTATTGAGTGAGGTCTGACTCACAGCATTATGAAACTAAAACTAGAACTGCCATATGACCCCAGTATTCCACTTCTAAGAATATACCCAACGGAATATAAGTCATCATACCACAGGGATACCCGCATTTCCATATTTAATGCAGCACACTTCACAGTTGCAAGGGTATGGAATCAACCCAGATGTCCATCAACAAAGGACTGGATTAAAAAATTGTGGTATATATACACAATGGAATATTATTTAGCAGTAAAGAAGAATGAAATTATGTCATTTGCAGCAAAATGGATGGAACTGGAGAGTATCATTTTAAGTGAAACTATACTCAAAGTGAAATACTGCATGTTGTTGCTCATATGTGGGAGCTAAACCTACCTGAAAGGAAGAATATATAAATGTGTGTGTGTGTGTATATATATATATATATATATATATATACACACACACACACACATTTGTTAGGTGCTGTCGAGTTGGTATCCAACTCATAGTGACCTTCATAGGGTTTTCAGTGGCTATTTCAGGGTTGCCTTGGGAGTGAATTGCCAGGTCCTTCTCCCATTTTTGTAGTGCCGGGAATTGAACTTGGGACCTCAGAGACTGCAGTGCAGCGCTCTACTAACTGAGCTAAATCCCAGCCTGGTATCTAAGAATGGAAAATATAAATGGGCTTGATATGGGGGGAGGGGACTACTGGGGGGAGTAGATAATGGAGAAGGGGTGGGAGCAGGGGGAAAATGTAGAGGGATAAAGAAGGAGAGAAAAAACCCAAAAGATAAGACACAACTCTATGAAAATACAAAAGAAGGGGAAAAAAGAAAGGAAAAAGAGAAGAAAAAACAAAGGAAAAAGTCAATCAGGGTATAACTAACTAATGGTTGCGTACAATTGTCATTACATGTTAATTAAAATTCTTACCTTTGTTTTCATCTATTTGGCTTTGTAAAATGTTTAAGGAGATGGAAGCATAAGCAAAACTGATCTGATTGTTGCATAATGGGTAGATGCATAAAGATCAACTGACTTATTACCCTGTGCTGTAGCCCTAGCAGTGTGGCATTGGATCCCATCAGATCTCAGAAGCTAAGCAGGGTCGAACCTGATTAGTACTTGGATGAGAGACTGCCTGGGAACAGCAGGTGCTGTAGGCTTGGGAGAAGGACCCAGCTACCCACTGTCAAAAGACAATCAGCCATTGAAAATCCTATGAATAACAGAGAAGCACTAACAATACTGTTTCACCTGTTGTAGGTAGGGTAATTATGAGTCAGATACAGACACAATGACACCTAACAACAACAACAACGTTACTCTATACCTCATTAATGTGTATAAATAAAACACTAAAAAAAAGTTCTTTGAAAAACAACTTTTTCTATGAGAGTATGTGCTAAAGGTATTTCTGGGTGAGTATTATTTTCTGTCAGCCATTATGAACACTAGTTAGGCTGAGAAGAAATACAAAGCATATTTAATATTATTAACATTTATCTGAAGGAGTCAGGATTCGAATTTTTTCGATATTTGTTAATTTTTGTTTATTCAGTACTCAACAAATGTTTGCCTTCCTGCTATATCAGACAAGTAGCTAGGTTTTGGGGATAGGGTGGTAAGCAAAACGTGTATTTCTGGGAGGAACTTGGAGACAGACAAGTGGGGAAGACAGGATTGCAATGCTAACACATTTAAATATAAAGCTACAGCTCTATGTACTAAGCTGAACCAAGGAGAAATATACCAGACTATATAATGGGGGGGGGGGGCCTGGGATTTAGCTCAGTTGGTAGAGCGCTGTGCTGCAGTCTCTGAGGTCTCGAGTTCAATTCCCAGCACCGCAAAAATGGGAGAAGGGCCTGGCAATCCACTCCCAAGGCGATCCGGATACAGTCGCCATTGAAAACCCTATGAGGGTCGCTATGAGTCGGATACTGACTCCACGGCGGCACCTAACAACAACAACAACAACATATAATAGGGAGGGCCTGACTCTCTCTGGGAAGTCGGAGGGAGTTTCTCTGAAAGGGTGAGTTAAGATCTGAAAAAGGAGTTAGAGTTCAGTATCATAGAGGAAGGGAACTTGATTCCCAGATACTCTGTGAAGGAACTTGGTACTTTTGAAAAGCTTCACTATAAGAAGAGATTGGAGGCCTAGGGGGAGAGAATTCTACTTTTAGATTACACTTCAGAGGTTAATAGGGCCAGACCATAAAGAATCTCAGAGATCAAATTAAAGATTTTTGTTTTGAGAGAAATAAATTATTAAAGGAACGAGTATAGTAAGTTTGCAGTTAAGAAGTCCATCTGTTTGAATGTGATAGCTGTGTAGTAATTTTTTTAATGTTACCTGATCATAGGTCAGTGTCTTGGCAGAGGTGGTGGTGGTAGTAGTGGTGATATGTAACTGCCATTTATTTTACACTTGTTTCTGTGTGAGTACTTTGGAAAGTACTACTAAAGTACAACTATATTAACTCCAGTTCTTATAACTAGTGAGGTAGCTTCATTTTACAGATGAAAAAACTAAAATTTAGGGGAATTAAGTTGTTTGACCAAGGCCAATTAGCAAATAAGTGGCCAAGCTGGGAATTCAGTCCAGGTCAGGTTTTTTTTTTTTTTTTTTTTTGTGGTACTGGGAGTTGAACCCAGGGCCTCGTGCTTGCATGCTCTGCAAGTGCTGGACCACTGAGCTGCACCTTCAGCCC
>VMDO01043215.1:0-10054 GCA_007922755.1 Pedetes capensis
AGAACTAGGAAATAAGCCTACACAGCTACAGCCATTTGATTCTCAACAAAGTTTCCAAAAGCATACTGGAGAAAAGCTAGCCTCTTTCATAAATAGTGCTAAACAAACTGAATATCCACCTGTAGAAGAATGAAACTAGATCCCTATCTCTTCCTCTATTCAAAAATCAATTCAAAATTTAGGAAAAACCTTAATGTAAGACCTGAAACTTTGAAACTACTATAGGAAAATATAAGAAAAATGCAAGATACAGGCTAAGGCAAGAAATTTCTGACTAGAATTTGTTAACTCAGAAAATAAGAGCAAGAACTGACAAATGATATAGCATGAAATTAAAAAGCTTCTGTACAGTAAATGAAAATAATTACCAGATTGAAGAGACAGCTTAAAGCATGGGAGAAAATCTTTGGCAGCTCTTCATCCAACATACTATTAATATCCAGAATACATAAGGAACTAAAAATCTTAGCACCAATAAAACCAAATTATCCAATCAATAAATGGGCAAATTAAGTGTATATAGTTCTTTTTAAATGATGTTCAAGTGGCCAATAAGTACACGAAAAAAATATTCAGTATTTTTAGCCACCCAGGAATTACAAATCAAAACTACACTGGAATTCATGACCCTATTCAGAATGGCTATTATCAAAAAAATGTTGAAGATGCTGCAAGGAAAAAGGAACTTTTATAACCTATTGGTGGGAATAAAAATTATTCCAGCCAACATGTAAATCAGTGTGGAGGTTCCTCAAAAAAATAAATAGAACTGCCATGTAATCTACCTTTACCACTCTTGGGTATGTAGTTGAAGGAATTTAAGTCAGAATATGATAGAGATATCCTCATGGCAATGTTTATCCTGTCACTGTTGACAATAATTAAATTGCGGAATCAGTCTAGGTGCCTATCAGTGGATGTATGGATAAGGAAAATGTGGTACATACACATAATGGATATTCACCCTTAAAGAACAAAATCTTGTCCTTCGCAGAAAAATGGATGGAACTGAAGGTCATCATATTAAGTAAAATTACCCAGACATAATTTCTTTCGTATGTGGAATCTAGGAAAATAACATGAAAGTAGAAGACAGACTACTAGGAAAGAGATAGGACATGAAAGAGAAGGAAAGGACAGATAAGTAAGGGCAACAGGGGGTGAATATGATCAAAGTGTGTTATATGCATGTATGAAAATATCACAATATAATCCATTAGGTTTTACAATTAATATATGATAAAAATTAAAAGAATTGAAGCAATGTGTTATATGCAGTCATTCACAGATTGCAGATCACTTATTGTTTCTACAAATTATATGATTATTGTGGAGTTATCTTGGAATGTACAAGGACAGAAGTGAGAATTAATTCAATTGCTTTTTCAACTTGTAGTCTACTACCTGTGTAGAATGTATCATTGGCTACCGTTTTGAGTGCCCTTGCTGAGAGATGGTGCCAAGATAGGTCATATCTGTTCTTGTTCCACGTGGCCTCTTCACTTCCATTTAACATTTTATCTCTGCCCAAGTACATTATATAATTAATAACTCAATAACTCATCTCTGTGTGTGTGCACATGTGCATGTGTACATGTTTGGTGTTACCACTTTCCAACCTAAATTCTATATCAGCCCAAAGTATGTGGTAGAATATAAATATTTCAGAAATTCTTGGTCTTTAAAACTTACCCTCCATATATTGTTTTTCAACTTAAATTTTTCTCAAATAATGGAAGCTGTTCTCCACTAAGTGAGGGATTTAGTCAAGAAAAAAAAATCAAGAGAAATTTGGGCTAAAGAAAAGGGAGATATCAGAAAGGTGTAAAGAGAATCCTAGTAAGATGGTGAGCAGAGCCTCAGAATAATAGCTGTAACCAATTCAGAGTTTAGTAATATTACTCAAGATATGCTGTAACCATTGTACTCTTTTTTTCTTTCACCTGACTATACAGTGAATAGGTAAACCTAGCCCAGATTATTATCTGTCCTTGGCTTTACCACTTTCTGATAAATTTGCTGTTCTGTTTTCTAGAGCCTTCTGTTTAGAGCAGCCAATGAAATAATTTTCACTCTTAGAGATGTTCTGTTTTCTTTACAGGAAGAATCTAGAAGCAAAGACTACAGAAGAGGCTAGTTCCCACATCACATCTCCACCATGTATCTAGCACTAAACCACACTGCAGCCCTGCCAGATGGCCCAAGTGTAGTTAACCTTTTGTTTCCCCAATCCTACTCATAGTCTGACTTTTTTAAATTTACCCCAGAATGTGCACTTATGAATGCTCACTGATACCGAGTTCTAATCCTTTCAGCTTACCTCCTCTTGAATTTCTTCATCTCACAATGGCTGTATTGTGTATTCCTTGTAGCTAGGTTTGTGCTTGGAATTTGGCTTTTCAAAGTAAAGCAGTGTGTAGTTAAGCGGGAGGAGGATGTGATAGAAGAAGTCCCACAGATCTTTTAAAATATTGGTGAGGGAATATTTTTTTCATCTGGTGATTGGGCACTTGAGAGTAGAGTTTACTAGTATTCTTAGAATATTTTATTCTTATTAGTATTCATTAGCACTTTCAAGATTGTTGTTGTTGTTAGGTGCCATCAAGTCGGTATCCGACTCATAGCGACCCTGTGTACAACAGGGGAAACACTATTGTCAGTGCTTCTCTGCTGTTCATAGGGTTTTCAATGGCAGATTGATTTTTGGGAGGGGGTTGCCAGGTCCTTCTCCCAACTTTCAAAATTAGGGGTCTGCAAACTTTATGTAACGTTCCAGATAGCAAATATTTTTGCCTTTGCAGTCCATATAGTTTCTGTCGCAGTTACTCAACTAGATCGTTTTGATTGAAAGAAACTATAGACAATATATGTGCATCTGGATGAGATTGTGTTCCAATAAAACTTTACTGAAAAGAATAGGTATCTGGCTAAATTTGTCCCATGAGCTGTTATTTGAGAACTCCTCAAAAATGCACATATTTTGTATACTCTTATGTCATCCATTTTAAAGAATATATAAACAATCATACTACAAAAATCAAGATGCCAATATTTACTGGATTGGAGAACAGGAAAAACAGATTCTATTCCACATTTCTATGGCTGCCTAGTATTTATATAGTTAAATACAAGTGACATCCCTTCTGCAAGCTTCAGTCTTTCTCTTTATAGGATGAAAGGGTTGGACCAAGTGGGTTTCAAAGGCCATTTATAACTTAAATAGTCTGTTATTCCAAATGTTTTGCAATGATTCAACTTCAGATATTGACTCATGGACTTATTTTCCAACCCATCTCCTCACAAAAGAGTACCTCAAGTCATATCATACATAAAGACTCTCTTGGATGATTTCCAGCTAAGTTTTCTAGGTCAGGGTTCATTACTAAATCAATCAGTGATTTAGATCTCAGTACTCTGGTTTGTCATGAAGCCAGTTTTCTTTTTTAACTGCTCAGATGAACCCTCAAAAAATGGAGAATATTTGTACTGTTTTCAGAGAATTGCAAAATCTATCCATAGTCGTAATATCCTAAAGATATTGGTTATATTATAAATTAAAACCATTCCAAGTAATCTATTATAGAAGTGCATTTTGTTGTTGTTACATGTTGTTGAGTTGGGTCGGACACATAGCGACCCTCATAGGGCTTTTAGTGGCTCATTTTTTCAGGATTGCTTTGGGAATGGGCTGCCATATCCTTCTCCCATTTTTGTAGTGCTGGGGATTGAAACCAGGGCCTCAGAACATGCAAAGCAGCATTCTACCAACTGAGTTAGGCCCCAGCCCAGAAGTGCATGTTAGGTGCTTATAAATCCCATGGTGCTGATACTTCTTCATCAATTGTCAGATGCAGTACAAAATGTTCTAAGAGTTTTAGATTCATAGATGAGTTTCAGAAATGAGCAGATAAAGCCTAAGGTTCATTAGTATAATTGACCAAAACCCAGAGAAGAGTACATAATCCTTAATATGATTCATCTCGAAAGATGAAGACTTCCTGACCAGGCTGCCTGCATAGGAGCTCAGGCACAACACATTTGAAATAAAGTACAAACCAGGCACAGTGGTACATGCCTGTAATCCCAGTGACTGGGGAAGCAGAGGCAGTAGGATTGCAAGATAGAGATCAGGATGGAATCTGTGTAATTTAGTGAGACCCTGTTTCAAAAAGTAAAAATATGGGCTGGGTGTGCAGCTCAGTGGTATAGCATTTGCAAAGCATGCAAGTGCGAGGCCCTGAGCTCAACCCGCCATACCACAAAATAAAGAAATAATTAAGTAAATAAAAATAAAGTACACAACACTTTTGTCAAGGGAGCAATGATAATCATTTTTTTCTAATACATGAAAAAAATAGAGCAAATAAATCTTTTGAGTGATTATAAGGGAAAGCTTTAGGTCTTCAATTCCATGCTTATGCATCAGTTGGTATCCATTTCTCAGTTCCACTAATGTGTAGAATATGAGTGTAGATTCAGACTACATATTCAGTGGTACTGATCTGGCTAGACTAGGAAAATGAAGCTATTTCTTTTTTCATTCCTGGGAGGTTGGACTCAGGGCTTTGAGCATGCTTGGCAAGTGCTGTACCACTGAGCTACCCTCCCAGCCCCTCCTTTCTATTTTGAGACAAGATTTCAGTAAATTGTGCAGGCTGCCTCTGGTCTCGAACTCAATCTTCCTGTCTCAGCCTCCTGAGTCACTGGGATTACAGGCATGTGCCATGGTGCGTGGTGATATTTGCAAAAAGGAAAGCAATTCATCAATGAGCTGGGCTTTCTAATGTTGTTGTTCTTAGGTGCCATTGAGTCGTGTCCGACTCATAGCAATCCTCATAGGTTTTCAATGGCAGATTGTTTTGGGATTGCCTTGAGAGTGGGTTGCAACATCCTTCTCCCATTTTTGTGGTGCTGGGAATTGAACTGGAGACCTCAGAGACTGCAGAGCAGCGCTCTACCAACTGAGCTAAATCCCAGCCCAGACTTCCTAATAGTGGCCTGGAAAAGTACCAGTTACTTTGGGAGATTTCAGATATTATGTTTTTGTTTATCCCTCTCTCCTTACAGTTCTTGCATGGTGTTCCAACCAGCCTGGAACAGGACCTTGCAAATAGTAGGTGTTCCTTGAAGATTTGTTGACCTGAATTCTGTTATATTTGACATTTTTTTTCTTCAGAGGAACATATCCTCAGCTTGACTAGCAGTCATAAAACAACTTGAAAGGAGCATGCCTGCTAGGTCAGGATTTAATCCTACCCTTTGTAGTTAAGCCAGAGTATTCAGCTTTAAATTACCAGTTACAAATCTCATATTCTGTGCTGTCAATGAGGGAAGAGTATAAAGCACCAGGTTTTGAAGGTGTGAGAATAGATCATTTCAAGTCTATTTTATTGAAATTTCTTGAATGTATATTGTGAGCCACATTGTGGAAGGTCCTGAATGTCAATTGCTTTTCAAAATAACATTGCAAAATGTTTTAGTTCCCAGTTTTATAGATAACTTTTGTGTGTCTCAGGAAGATGGTGAGCTTTTCTAGGCAAACTGGGTCAAATGTGGGGTCAGGTTGAACATTGTGGTGTGTTGTTATTGTTATGTGCTGCTGAGTCAAGTTTGACTCACAGGGACCCTATGTACAACAGAACTAAACACTGGCTGACACTGTGCCGTGCCCAGCACTATTGTCAATGCTCCTCTGCTACTCATAGGGTTTCCATGGCTGATTGTTTTGGGAGTGGATTGCCAGGTCCTTCTCCTAACCCTACAGCACCCAGTATTCCCAGGTAGTCTCCCATCCAAGGAATGACCAGGCCCAATTCTGCTTAGCTTCTGAGATCTGACAGGATTGGATGCCAGGGTGGTATGGCTGTAGGCACTGAGGTGGGTTTCTGTGCAGACTTGTGAACAGTGAAAAACAGGGCTGTCTTAAGATCTTTCCTTCCCACTTCTCTATCTTTAGCTTCAGCAAAGTAAAGCAACTAAGTTTCCCTCCCAGCCTAAAGCCTTAAATCATCCAACAAGGTCCTCCCTAATTAGTCAAGAAAGTTCTCATACTTTTGGCCACATCCTCTCAGGGCTTTATACAATGTGCTGGTGTGAAGCTCATTTCTTTCTTGCATACTGTTAAAACTATCCATATCTTTCTCTTTTAAAGACTTTGCATAAGGTTCAGTGGGAGCTGTGGATAGGAAAGAAGAGGTTAGATAACAAAACTTTTTGCTAAATAAGTTCACTATCATTGTTTGAATCTGAAGTGTTTTCTCTCTCTCTCTCTCTCTCTCTCTCTCTCTCTCTTTTGCGGTACAGGGGACTGAACCCAGGGCCTCGCGCCTGCATGCTCTGCAAGTGTGCAAGTGCTGGACCACTGAGCTGCACCCCCAGCCCATTTTTTTACTTTTTGAGACAGGGTGTCACTAAGTTACGCAGACTTCCTCTGGTCTCAAACTTGCGATCCTCCTGCCTCCGCCTCCCGAGCCACTGGGATTATAGGTGTGCGTGACCGCACCTGACAATCTGAAGTGTTCTCCACAAGCTCATGTGTCAAATGATTGGTCTCCAGCTGGTGGTCCTATTCTGGGAGGGGCTGAAAACCTTAGAAGGCAGGACCTAACTGGAGGAAATAGGTCACTGGGACATGACTGTGAACTCTACACCATCCCTGTTCCCTTCTGTCTGCTTCCTGGCTGCCATGAGGGCAGCAGCTTTCGTCTACCACGTTCTTTCTCTATGATTCTCTGCTTTCCCACAGGCCCACAGCAGTAGAGTCCAACCAGCATGGACTGAAACTTCTGAAACCATGAGCCAAAATAAATCCTTTCTACTTTAAGTTGTTTTCTCTTTTGTCACAGTGACAAAAATCACCATAAATTTTCTCCTAAAGTTTTTGATCTATGTGCATGTGGATAGTGTAGGTGATGTGTGAACAGAGTTTTTAAAAATCTCTCTTTTGTGATCCAATGTTCATTTATCCCAACCATCACAATTTCTCTTTGTTTTTGCTTTCCTTTTATTTCGACTCTCATTTTGTGTATGTTCCCAGGAGCACAAGAAACTATGATTACAAGAGTAGCCTAGTCAGCAAATAAACTCCTATCTTGTTAGTGATTTTATAGAAGCTTAAAATAGCACTCAGTATATGTGATAATGATTTGGGGTGACAATGATTTATAAAATAATGGATTATTTATGAACTCTTTGGATAGTCTTAAAAAAATCTTTGTCTTTCATTAAGATTTTCTATATGATCCATGTGGTCTTTTCCCTTCTGTTCTGTCAGTTGAGTCTTTGTCATCTGTAGCTTACTGAGTCCATGACACTTTCATGATGTAGGTCATTCTTTGCATCAAATGGGGTTTTTGATCCTCTCTACCCTTTGGCTCTCGGTATCTGTGCATTTTCTTTTATTCAGTTGTTCATCAAATATTTCTTCAGTAAGGCTCTGGGGACATACTAGAAGGATCCACAAAGCAAAATACATGATCTCCGTGCCTAAAAGCTTCAAAGGAAAAGGCAGACAACTCAAGAGACAGTATGATCAATGGGACGACAGTGATAAGTACAAATTGCTATGATAGCATGGTCAAGGGACACCATCCCTCAAATTGCTGACAGTCCCTACAGGGGCAGAGAAGGTTTGACTCATATTCATTATATTATAACATCTAAGATTTCTGAATAACATTGTGACTGATGGTTGCAGCTCATCTAGTGAGAATATGACCTTTGAGAACTGAAGCTGTACTTTGATGGATACTATAACTGAAACTCAAGATCAGTCATGAGGTTACAAAATGGTGGTTTTTGACTCAAGATTGACCATAAAATCTCTGCAACCTTGAACTGTCTCCTTCTTCCTCCTTTGTTTTCCCTCTCATTCAAGAAGTGTCTAAGTGTGACTCTTAACTGATATTGTTACATCAAAAAAGACTCTTAACTGGTAGAGTCAAATTCAGTGACTTAATCAGTATTCTGGGGTCATCCAAAACCCCAAAACAAAACAAAGAAAAACATTATTTAAGATATTTTTAAGGCATAATTATGTTGTTAATTTTGCTAATTATATTAATTACAGGTCTATTTTGACCTCAGGATACCAGTTAATAACCTATATTCACACTCCTCTGCAGGTTTGGAGGATGAATGCAGTATAATTTGAATAATTTTAGCTGTTATTTTAATCTACCTTTTTAGTACATCTTGTTTCTTTAGATTCTTAGCTGAATAATTGTTGTTGTTGTTGCTAGGTGCCATTGTCCAGTCAGGTCTGACTCATAGACACCCTTAGAGGGTTTTCAGTGGCTGATTGTTTTCATGTAGACTGCCACATCCTTCTCCCATTTTTGTGGTGCTGAAGATAGCTCATATCTATTCAATTTCTTTATTTTTAACAGTAAAAGTTTTAACTCTTTCAATTTCCCTACATATAGTTTTATACTATAAGTTTTTCTATGGCATATTTTACTTTTTTTAAGTTCTAAAAAATTTATATCTTTAATTTTTGTCTTCAATTTGGCATTTATCAGAGTGCTTCTTAATTTCTAAGTGGTGAAGTTATGGTGTCATCTTTGCATTGTTAACTTCTATTTTTATTGTATTGTTGTCAGAGTATGTGAACCACATCACCTTTAAATTTGAATGTCTAATTAGGTTTACTGTGGCCAGATGTGATCAAGTTTTATTAATTTTTAGTAGAAGGTGGTGGTGGTGTTGGTATGGCACAATGATATATGTGTATCTGTGGGGTGTATATTTGTGAAAGTGAGCTTGTCAATTATATGATTCAAATAATGTATGAGTACTTTTGGTATTGTTTCTTTTCACTCCTACCCCTACCAGTGATCTGAGATTTTTCTTAAATTTTTGCTGCCTTTTTAGAAGGTTTCACTTAGTGTGTTTTTTATGCTGTTTGTTGCATGTTGATTTGAACAAGTTTCATTAATCTTTGTAAGTTATATCTTTTACCATCATGCAATTTCTTTCTGACCGACATAATACTTCAAGTTTTGGGTTATCCTTTCACAGGTGTCTATATAGTTACTTTTTTATTTGTATTTGCCTGATAGAACTTAGTAGAACCTTTCATTTATTTCATTTCCATTTAAAAATACTAAGTTTTTGAAAATAAACAATTAGAGCAGAGTCTGGCAAATACATGCCCAACCTGGCTTATCTTTCTGGGTTAATAGTTCAATGTCATTTTCCATCACTTCTGCGTCAAAATGGAGCCATGGGACTGTCTAGTCATTAAAACGTGAACAGAAGTGATTTATATCACTTAAAAGTCTTGTTCCTAAAAGTATCCCCATGATCCTTTAAGTTCCTACTCTTTCCTTGCTCATGGATTGAGTAATTTTCAGAGGAATCCCCTGAGGATTTTGAGCCCTTCATGGAAGACAGAGCTAAAGATGGAGGAAGCCTGGAACTTGTACAGAAAGCTTCCAACAGAACACCTAATTGGATTGTGATATAAGTGCATATTTTGCTTTGTTATAGTTAATCTGTTTTAGTGTGGAAATAAATACACAATGTTCTAAATTCAAAATGTACATATGAAATATGGTTTATATTTCCCTTTTGGTTTCTGAGACACTGAATTCCCTTCTACAAATGCAGCCATAGTCATCAATTTCTTGTGTGTATTACAAAAGATTTGTCTGTTTATATCCACTTACATATTTTGCTATTGCATCTAGTTAATATTTTCCTGCTGATCAAAATGTTCTATTTATATATTAAGGAAGTTAATTTTTGGTGGGATAAGAGACCAATGTTTTCCTTTGTTTATCTTTAAGTAATTTTCTTCCATGTAGAATGTTTTGATTCAAATGTACTTGAATTTGCAAATCCTTTTTTAAAATGGAATCTCTGTTTTGTGTAGTTGGATGCAAATTTATATCTACATTTATTTATTGACATATCAAATTTAAATAGATCTATGCTCCCTCATCTCCCCAAATCATTTACTTGTTCACTCCAATTTCCATCAATATCTTAATAGCCTTTTCACTTTCCCATTATTGAACATTCTCCAATTCCACCCTACCCTTTTTGCCCTATA
>VMDO01043216.1:0-10052 GCA_007922755.1 Pedetes capensis
TGGAAATGGATTACGTACACACGTGATTCACTCCAAAGAGAAGAATCAAGCCGCAGCCCCCGCGCCTGCCTCCGGAGGCCAGCCACGTGGACCCCCGCACCCCGGCAGAGAATGTGAGCTCTCTCTGTCCCCACACTTCCTCCTAGGCTGCAGGGCCTGGGCTGCCTCATTTTTGTGGGCATATGTGCAGGTTCTTGCAGTGGAAAGAATGAATGAATGAATGAGATGGGGGAATAAGGAAGGGAAGGAAGGGCCTGACCTTTCTGCCAGTCACAGAACCAACCAATGATATCCTCAGGGGAGGAGCCTCAGAGTCCGTGTGCATCCTCCTGTGGCCCACCCGGAAACTGAGCCCAGAGAAAGAGACTTCCTCCGAGAGGCTCTCCTGCCCCACCCCTACTGGTTTTCCTACCTAGACCTCCCAAGCTCTGCGTTTAGCACATTGATCGTCCCTTACTCCGCCCCCCAGAAAACCCACTAGATATCTTCTGTGACCCCATTTAAAGACCCCAGGGTCTGGTTTGGACTGGACTGGTCTCTGGCTGATACCAAATGAAGTTGGTGCGGGAGACCCGGAGTTCATTATACCGCCCTCTATTCCATCTACGCCTGAAGATTCCATAGCCGGGCACGGTGGTGCACGCCTGTAATCCCAGCGACTCCGGGAGGCCGGGGCAGGAGGATCACGAGTTCAAGGCCAGAAGCAGCCTGCACAATTCAGCAAGACCCTGTCTCTGGGTAAAAAAATAACAAACAGGCTGGAGGTACAGCTCGGTGGTAGAACACTTGATGGCATGAGTGAGGCCCTGGATTTGACACCCCAGTCATGGAAAGAAAAAGATTCCTGTTAGAGAAGTTCGAAAATCAATTAATCAGTTAAATAAACAAGTGAAAGACAGCACTCGCCACAGTGGGAGGCCCGCTGGTCACCTCCTGCCTTCTCTGTCCATGCTCCAGGGCTTCCCTGTGGCCCCACCAACTGGTCAGGCACAGAGCAGCTACGGCGTGCCTGTGGCCCCTGGATTGGTGAGGTTGCCTGGCTGACCAAGAGCACACAGCTGGCCTTGGATCTTCCCCATCCCCCAGGGAGAGGTGGGCCCCATGGCCTGGGTTCCCCTTGGCCGCTCCTCCAGCCCTCAGAGAGGCCAGTAACAGCAGGTGTGTTTTTTTGTTTTGTTTTGTTTTGGGTTTGTTTTGTTTGTTTGTTTGTTTGTTTTTGTTGTTGTTTTTGGCAGTACTTGGGAATTGAACCCAGGGCCTTGCACATATTTTGCAAGTGCTCTACCACTGGGCTGCACCCCCAACCCATTTTTTAAATTTTGAGTCGGAGTCTCGCTAAGTTGTGCAGGCTGCCTCTGCGCTCCCACTTGCAATCCTCCTGCCTCTGCCTCCTGAGTTGCTGGGATCACGGGCGTGAGCCACTGTGTCTGGCTCAGCAGCAGAATATTAACGACAGCCAGGCAAAGTTGGGAACCCTGTTTGCACAGTGGCCAGTGAGTTGGTGCTAGATGGGGCATGTGAGGCAGGAGGCTGGGAAACAGGACTCACCTCAGCCCCTGGACAGCCACACCATCCTGGGCTCCACTCTGCATGCTGTTTTGAACCTCCAGCTCTACCCCAAGAAGCCCCTCCCTAAGCCTCCGTTTCTTCAGCTGCACCAGATGTTCTGGAGAACATGGTTTCTTAGTGCTCTTCATAGGGGCTTCACACGGGATGCTGTATCAGATAAACGTAGGAAACATGCCATGCCAAGCCCTCTTGGAGATTCAAGACCCAATGCTGCATGCTAAAGGCCCTGAGAAGTCCTGCAGCCATTAATCCGGTGTTCATTTATTCGCTCCAGTAAGACTTATTTCTCACAACGAGTAATCCTGTTCCGGCCTAGGTCTAAGACAGAGGCTCACCTGTTAAAAGGGGCAGCACTATTGCCCTGGCAGCGATGGGGAGGCGTTACCAATTCCACACCCCCAGAGCCTCCGCCTCCAGCTCCATGGAGGCCTATGCACGCACGCTTGCGCACACAGGTGGGCTCACTCAGAAGCCCAGCAGGAGCTGCCCTGGCGTGCTCTCAGCTCAGTTCCCAGGGGCTGGGGGCTGTGAGACTGGCTGGACTATGGTGAGAGTGCCTGCCTTCAGGGAAGGCCGGCCACATCGCTTTCCTCACCCTGAATCCCGCAAGGAAGACTTGCTGGTTTTGCTCATGTCTTGCCAGGTTCCCCAGTGTCCGTGGGCCACGCACAGCTCTGTACCAGGACCAGCTCCGACTCCACGCCCAGTCCTCTTCTTACACTCTGGGCTGTCCAATCTCACCCTGGATGTGGGGAGGAGCAGAAAATGCCAACCAGGATATCCAACACCAGTTTCAAAAGCAACATCCTGGTCAGGCGTGGTGGCACACGCCTGTAATCCTAGCGGCTTGGGAGGTGGAGCCAGGAGGATCGCAAGTTGAAGACCAGAGGCAGTCTGCGTAATTTAGCAAGACCCTGTATCAAAAATTAAAGGAAAAAAAAGGGGGGGCTGGGGGTGCAGTTCAGTGGTCCAGCACTTGCAAAGTATGTAAGCGCAAGGCCCTGGGTTCAACCCCTAGTACTGCAAAAAACAAACAAACAAACAAACAAAAACGTTCAGGGGAAATCCCAGCAGAAGGGCTCAGAGCTAGAATGCAGGTTGCCATTTTCTAGGAGGCTGCCGCTCTCTGGCTCCATCTCCAGCAAGGACTGCGTCCCTGGAGGGGAGAGCAGGGCCCGTGGAGGGGGTCCCTATCTGATTCGCCCCATGTGGAAAGTGGGGTAGTTAACCCATCTGAAAATATTTGCCCCAGTCTCATCTGCCTTGGAGGACCTGGCCCGGGACCCCTCCACAGCACCCTGGGCGGCCTCCGGATGCCATCTGCACCCTCATCTGGGCTTCAGGAAGCCTGGGGCTGAGCCTAGACCTGCCTCACTCCTCCCTACTCTGCAGGTCCCCAGCCAGTGGGCTGTGCTCATTGGCTGGGACGTGGCTCACTCAGCTGCTCAGGGGACCACTAGTCACCATGGACCTCTTGGGTGACGCCCTTGAGCCTGCCAGCAGGCCTCCCCCAGGCTGCTCTGAGACAAGGGGGATGTAGGTGGGTGTACCCACCCCAGGCCATCTTCTGTATGCAGCATGTGTCTGGGTTCCCTTAGAGGGGTCCCCAGCGTGAACACAGGCATGTCTTGAGGGGCTGGTGGAAAAGCAGTGTGAGGGCCACTGCCTTGCCCGGTTGCTGGGCCCCTCTTCCCTTCTCCAAGGCCCTGCTGCCCCTGGGAGACTGCAGTCCACAGGCCTGTGCACTCACCACTGGGCCAGACCTGCCTAGCCACACCAAGCTGAGGCCCCAGGCCTCACGTTCTTGCCCTTGTAGGGAGAAATTGGGAGGAAATTGGAAAAAACCCCTAAACAGGGGAAACAGCTAAATCTAGGGAAAATGAAGGTAACTTAGTTGGACATTTGTACAAAACCCTTCACAAATCCCCAAACCTGATTGGACAATTGGACTCAAAGCTGATTGGCTCAGGCCATTCCGTGGGCGAGCTATATAAGGAGCTGCACTGTGGCAGCTTGACCTTTTTCGACCTGATCTTCGACCACCAACAAGGAAAGACCCTGTTCTCGCCCTGACCACCTGTGAGGAAACAGCTCTCTCCGCTCTCTCACCTGGACCTTCGGTGAGGAAAGAATGCTCTCCCCGAGGCAACCATCAACAGGAAAGAACCTGCTCTCTGTCTGATCACGGATGAAGCAAGAACTCTCTCCTTGTGACCATGGAGACCACAAACACAGGTGTTTGTCCCTGGAAGGCAAGAGCGCCTGAGGCTTTTCCTTTCTCCCATCTCCGCTAGCATCCCGAGGGCCGCAAGAGTCCGCACCCCTCACTCGAGGGTCCCGAGTGAATTGTGTTTAGTATCTGTGTGCATGGCGGCGCCGATCGTCTGAACATCCAGGCCGGACCGGGAGGCACGCGCCCCACATGCCCTCTTCCTCGCTCCCGCGTATAAACCAGAAGTCACACACACACACACACACACACACACACACACACACACACACACAAAGAGCGCAGGTTTGGGAGGCCCAAGTTAAGGCTGGAGAGAGTGAAATCACGTGGCTGCCTCAGGATCCTAAAGAACTGAAGCCGCCTGCGGGGACAGCCAGTGTCCACAGTGGAGGCTGAAAGGGACACATTCAAGTTCAAACACTTGCCTGTACCGGAGAGGGAGGGGCTGTGTGAGCACGGTGGTGGAGGTCCTGAGACTGACCCTTCCCCTGTCCTTCCTCCCTGGCTCCTTTCCACTCCCCACAGCACCCATCGCCTGCACCTAACATGGTCCCGCCTGGCCCACTTCATAGACGAGAAACTGACACTCGGGGAGGTGGAGTTGGAATCTTGGCTGGCAGCTACCCTGGCAGATGTGCCGGGTGCAGAACATCCCCGTGCAGGGGTTGCCACTGCTCTGCTGCCACTACTCCGGTGCCACTACTCCGCAGCCACTTCTTTTTTTTTTTTTTTTTTTTTTTGTGGTACTGGGGGTTGAACCCAGGGCCTTGCGCTTGCATGCTCTGCAAATGCTGGACCACTGAGCTGCACCCCCAGCCCATTTTTTTTTTACTTTTTGAGACAGGGTCTTGCTAAATTACTCAGACTGCCTCTGGTCTTGAACTTGCGATCTCCTGCCTCCGCCCCCCGAGCTGCTGGGATTAAAAGCATGCAACTACGGCCACTTCTGTTGCTTCCTCTTTGTGTTACCAGCTCATCCCACTTTACTAATGACAAAGGTCCAAAGTAGGCAAAAGACCACTGGAGAGAAGTTTTTTATTGGGCCTAATATTGCAACACCAGAGGGCAGCCCAGGAGAGTCTTCTAGCTAACTTGAAAAGTGTGCTAAATAGTCTGATTATATAGCCAGAAAAGGGGTGTGGCAAGGGTGTTTGCACCAAAAACAGCAGCCCTTCATACAAATGAAATATCATGTTTGTAATCACAGGTCTTCCACCAGGCTACCAAGGGAAGTGTTCCTCTTCTGTTCTGGGTGAAAATGGCTGCTCCAATTTATCAAAAAGTTGGGCACAAGCTGTTTAAAATCGTTGTGGCTGAGACAGGCCTTCAAGAGGCAGAGCTGTGCTTCTGCAGCAAGCAGCTATGGTTGCCATGAAGTTTCCTCAGGGTGTCTATGGAGTGTTCAGAGCAGCTGGAGTGGCATGAGGGTAATCTGGCTGGCTGCTTGGCTCATAGTCCGTCACTCACAACGCCAAGGCACCGAGGAAGGCTATAACAGGTGTCAATTAAGAAGTCAAACTACAGCTGGGCACTGTGGTCGCATGCCTGTATTCCCAGGGACTTGAGAGTCAAAACCAGGAGGATTTCAAGTTTAAGGTCAGAGATACAACTTAGCGAGAACTTGTCTCAAAATAAAAAATAAAAAAGGGAAGCCGGGCACGGTGGCTCATGCCTGTCATCCCAGCAGCTCAAGAGGCGGAGGCAGGAGGATCTCAAGTTTGAGACCAGAGGCAGTCTGCATAACTTAGTATGATCCTGTCTCAAAAAAAAAAAAAAAAAAAAAAAAAAAAATAGGCTGGAGGTGCAGCTCAGTGGTCTAGCACTTGAGAAGCATGCAACCACCAGGCCCTGGGTTCAACCCTCAGTACCGTAAATAAATAAATAAATAAATAAATAAATAATAAAAAAGGGGGCTGGAGGTGCAGCTCAGTGGTAGAACACTTGCCTAGAATGTGCAAGGCCCTGGGTTCAACTCTCCAGTACTACTGGGATGAGAGAGAGATAGAGAGAGAGGGAGAGAGAGAGAGAGAAAGAGAGAGGGAGGGAGAGAAACAGAATAAGAAGGTTAAATTGCCCCAGCCTCCAACATCTTAGCTTATTTAAAGGAAAAATAAACATTAAAAGGGACACTTACAATTAACATAAACAGTGATTTAATGGTGCTTTATTTTTAATCAAATACCTTTGGAGAGAGTTGGGTCATTTTATCTGTCTCACCAAGTGGCCATAGAACCTGCCCAATGCTGAGAATCCCAGACACAAAGTCCTAAAAGAGCATCCTGGGAAAGGGCATGTTGACCCAGGAGATACCTTCAGCCTGTAGGAGAGAGGCTGTTTCCAGACTGGGACTAGCCAGTCAGTGCTGAGCACCCCGTGCTGGGAGGCATGCAAGTGGTTGGTGAGCCTCCTGTCAGCTCAGCTGTTACTGAGGGGAAATGAGACACTTCCAAGTTCCTTTCTGTCACTGAGTCTGTGAGTTTATGACATTTTAAATCTTTCATGTAGTTTTAAGTACAGGTGATATTTTCTATACTGTTGTTGTTGTTGTTGTTAGGTGCCGTCGAGTCGTTATCCGACTCATAGTGACCCTCATAGGGTTTTCAATGGCTGACTGTTTCGGGATTGCCTTGGGAGTAGATTGCCAGGTCCTTCTCCCATTTTTGCGGTGCTGGGAATTGAACTGGGGACCTCAGAGACTGCAGCACAGCGCTCTACCCACTGAGCTAAATCCCAGCCCCATTTTCTATACTATAAAAATCAAAAAGTAGGGCCGGGAGCAGTGGCGCATGCTTGTCATCCCAGCAGCTCAGGAGGCGGAGGCAGAAGGATTGCAAGTTGAAGACCAGAGGCAGTCTGCGTAACTTAGCGAGATCCTGTCTCAAAAAGTAAAAAAAATGGGCTGAGGGTGCAGCTCAGTGGTCCAGCACTTGCAGAGCATGCAGGC
The DNA here is from genome assembly GCA_007922755.1 of Pedetes capensis. Lineage (NCBI taxonomy): Eukaryota > Metazoa > Chordata > Mammalia > Rodentia > Pedetidae > Pedetes > Pedetes capensis. Next base: position 6,744 of record VMDO01043216.1, read on the forward strand.
GTGAGGCCCTGGGTTCAACCCCCAGTACCACAAAAAAAAAAAGAAAATAAAGGGATATGGAAAATATCAATATTTATAACATTTTCAGACACCTAGAGGGTTAAAAAAAAAATCAGAAAGTACAAAACTGAATCGGGAAAAGCAGACCCGTCCTGCCCTGCCTGTGCCCCACCTCAGCCCTGCTTCAGATTCCCTCCCAGAAGCCCCTGGGGGAGACCAATCTCTTGTACCCTCTCCCAGAGTCTGTGCCTGCACCAGCAAATCACTATTTTTAAAACATATCTATATTCGTATTTTTATTTTATGTTTTATTTATTTCTTGCTTACTTTGCAGAACGATGGACGTTAAGCGGCCTGACAATACTCCCTTTAGCTGTCTACATGAGTGACGTGGGATGAGGCCCACCTGGAGAGTTGTTCCTGGCACCGGCCGCCTGAAGCACCCAGGAAAGGCCCTTGGGAGGTGGCCCTCAGGGCGGGAGCAGGCGGGTTCCGTGGCTGCAGCACCTCCTCCAGCCACCAGGGGGCGCCACGGTGCTGCCTTGGTCTTGCTTCTGGCCACACCACAGGCTGCAGGTGACCAGACCCCAGGGAGGTTCCTGGGAGCCAGGTGAGGGAGGAGGCATTGGGCCTGGCACTCACATTCCAGAAGCTCCATCGGCCCGGGGTTTTCCCACCATCCTCCTCGGTGGCAGGGCAGGCATGCCAACTCACAAATCCAAGGGGAAACTGAGGCTTGTAGAGGGGAAGTGAGCTGAGTTCTCACAGGAAGTGAAAGGGGACCCACTGGACTCTGAACCTTCAAGAGTAGCAAATGTGAGGGGGGTCCCAGGAGTTGGGAGGCAAGAAGTTGAGTCACCTACTCACTTCTCCTAGGAGTCCTAGGGTACTCCGAGTCACAAGGTCCTAAAGTCCAAAGCATCCTGGGAAAGGGCATGTCGATCCAGGAGATACCTTCAGCCTGTAGGAGAGAGGCTAAAGGTATCTCCTGGGTCGAGGGCTGAGGTGGGGCACAGGCAGGGCAGGACGGGTCTGCTTTTCCCGGATTCAGTTTTGTACTTTTTGATTTTTTTTTTAACCCTCTAGGTGTCTGAAAATGTTATAAATATTGATATTTTCCATATCCCTTTTTTTTTCTTTTTTTTTTTTGTGGTACTGGGGAAGAAATAGAGAGGTAGGAGTGTACCCTACTCACTTCTGAAAAGTTGCTCTTCACAATCTTCCTTGAAGTTTGCATTCAGAGGAGACAGAAAGGGCGAGAGTGTTCCTCACAGAGCTGTGGCCTGCTCCCTGTCCTGTCTCCTGCCTCAGCCCCTGGACCCCTTCACCTCCCCACCTGGAGTCCTGGGCTCAGCCTGCTGTGGGACCTCTGCAGGCCTGGCCTCTCTCTGCGCCTCAGCCCCTCCACCAGCGTCCATCACCTGGCCAGTCACAGCCGCCATTGAGGACCTCCACCCCACGAATCCACTCTCCTTCAAGACTCCCAAATCTGCACACCTCTTCCCTGCCTGACAGACTCCTCTTCCACTGCCCACTGAATGAGGGACAGCCCCTGCTGCCGCACAGGGCTGGCTCCCTGGGGCCTCTCCTGTCTCCCCCCTGCAGACTGTCCTGACCGTGTGGACTCTGCCCTGTCCACTCACCCTGTCTCCAAGTGCACGGCTCCCGTCCAGCTCTCCTGCACTCTGCCTGGGTGCCCTTGGCAGCCCTCTCTTGGCCCGTGATTTCCCTTCCAGCCCTCAAGACCAGCTCCAATGCTAACCTTCCCTCGGTTGGTGTACTTTCTGATAGGCTCTGCTCACCCAATACTTCCCCATCTCCTGCAGCCCCCGCTCCTGGATGTCCCCACCTTAGCATCTGACTCAACTGAAATGACACCCCAGTCCTGACTCTCCAGCCTGAGTGAGTGCTGCCACCCTGGCACCTGGCACCAGACCTGGCATCTATGGGGCATAGGAGGTGGGTACTAAGTGGAGGAACCAAGCCCTTCCTCCCTGCCCTGCGATGCTGTGCTTCACTCATGCTCAGCCCTGAGGCCCACATGTGGGCTTTGCTTCTGCAGAGAGAGGAAGTAGCAGGCTTCCCGCTGGCCTCGACCCCATTCCACGTCCTTGCTGATCACACCGTCCTGTGAATGACTGGATGAATGGAATAGGTGGGAGGGTGGAGGGATGGATGGATGGATGGGTTTGTAGATGGATGGATAAATGGATGGGGGTATGGATGGATGGGTGAATGGATAGAGGGACAGGCAGACAGATGGGATGAGTAGATGGATGGATGGATGGATGGGTGAGTGGATGGATAGATGGATGAATCAATGGTTGGATGGGTGGAAGGATAGATGGGTTGGAGGATGGGTGGATGGATGGACTGGTGTATAGATGGATGGATGGGTGGGGGGAATGAATGGATGGATGGATCACTCTCTCTCTCTCATTGCCCCTCTATTCCCTCAGGGGATGCCTTGCATCAGGCTCTGTTGTTGTTGTTGTTGTTGTTGTTGTTGTTGTTAGGTGCCATCAAGTCAGTATCTAACTCATAGAGACCCTACATATAACAGGGGAAACACCATTGTCAGTGCTTCTCTGCTGTTCATAGGGTTTTCAATGGCAGATTGATTTTTGGGAGTGGGTTGCCAGGTCTGTCTCCCAAGTCTACAGCACATGGTGTTCCCAGGTGGTCTCCCATCCAAGGACTAACCAGGCCCGACCCTGCTTAGCTTTCGAGATCTGATGAGATCAGACGCCACAGGGCTACGGCTGCAGGCTCAGGCTCTGTAGGGTGGCCAAAATGCTGAGGGGGAGGAAGAGCAGATGCAGGGAGCCAGGAAGAGGGAGGGCAGAGGTGTCTGTAGCCTGGTTCCAAAAGGCAGGCCTGAGCTGTCGATTGTTTACACCTGAGACCTGAGGATGGAGCGAGGCAGGTGTTTCCGAGCAGGAGGTCCCTGTGCTGTGTCAGGGCAGGAGCACTCTTCTGTCCTCGGCAGGGAACTGGGGCTGTGAGTGCCTGAACGTGGGTGAGCTGACAAGGGCGAGGAGACAGATGCCCAGGTGCTGGATCACCAGTGTTGCCCCTGTCCCCCACCACCCCTGCGGTGGGGCAAATGTAACTGATGAGAAGGCCAAGACCTCCAGGTGATCGCTTCTGCCACACTGCTAACCCGGAGTCGGAGTCGCTGCTCTCAGCTAGGGTCCTAGTGCCTCAGGACCCTTGCATTGTCTCATGTCAGACTCCAGGGAACCTCAAACAGAGGATGACAAGGGGGGAGGAGGGGGAGGAAGAGGACGAGGGGGGAGGAGGAGGGGG
>VMDO01043217.1:0-10053 GCA_007922755.1 Pedetes capensis
CTACTTTAAGGGTCTTAGCATAGTACTATTGTAAAGCAAATGTGCTCCCCCTTGGACTGCAACATATTATTGTGAGACTCTGTATGGTGGCTACTCTTGCCTTTTACAGAGTGAAATCATTCTTATAACCAAATAGAGAAAGATTTTTCTCTGTTTAAAACAAAACTCCATAAGTGTTATGGTTTACAAATGTAAATTTCATCTAAAGATGTGTCATTTGGAAAGTAAAACATGTTGAATAAGAAACAGTCTAGAAACTCATGATCACAGTAAGGATGGAGATTATCTTTGGAAATTAATTCAAAGAATAACAATTCTTGTAGTTATGAATAATTTAGTTATTTCTGTAAGGCAATGTTAAGCTGGGAGTCACATCCATACTTATTTACACACGTTATGAGGTGCTGTGGAACATTTCTGCATGAATGACAACCCCTGCTTCCACATCAAAAGCTGCAGCATGCTACTAAGAGGTGGGGATCAGAAGGAAGTCTCATGAAGTAGACAGCATTGTGTTCATTTCTCCTAAGTGTCGTTGCTTTATTATTTTCTCCAACCAAGTCATCTACAGTTCACATCAACAGGAAACAGTCACTGACGTCAAAGAGGTCACAGTGGAAAAGCACCCTTGTTAGGAAATCTGATTGCACCATGTCTGAACTGGAAACCACTTGAATTTGACCACATTAAGAATGATTACAAAGGCTTCAAGGAAGAAACAATGAGAGGGCATCGAATGGCTTCATTTTTAAAAAACTTATCATTCTGCACAATCTATAAGATGTCAGAAGTTAATTCAATCACCAAGCAACCCTATGTCAAGCCCACGGGCAAGATACATCCTGTTTGAGTGCAGAGACTAGTCAATGGGAAGGTGAGGTGTGTCTCCAATATAACAAACCCTTAGGAACTCGGGTCTTAAACCTGGAGGGATGCATAGCTCTTTTCAAAGGTCAAGTGTTTTCCTGGTAGTCTGGATACATTAGAGCCATCTCTCACAACAAAACCTGACAAGACTTACTGGCATATATATCAGACTAGGGGAACGAGCTAGCTGTTTAACACACTGTGAAGCATCTAGGACGGAATGTCCTTTAAAGCCTGAATAAGCAACAAACATATGATCAGAGCACAGCAAAGTCTGAGCACAGTTGTCCTTTCCAGAGGGGACCTCCTTTGGCATCTCTGGTCCACACACATCTTGCCCAGTATTACTGTGCTGCACTGACTTTATGCACTTGGCCTTGTTTCCCATGGGGGGCCTGAAACCTTTGAAGGCAGAGCTTCAATGCTAAGGGATATACCTTGGATTGTGGTAGGGGTTAATAAATGCTTCGGGAACCCACACAGCAGGAGACCATTTTTGTTTCCTTATCAAATTTAAAGCTTCAGAAAAACTGGAATGAACTGCCAAGATTAAGTTTTACCCAACCATTTTATATCAGTAAAATGCAAAGAAGTGAAGATCTCTGGCCACAGTTAAAAGTAGTTTGTGGGACTGGGCACAGTGGCATACACCTGTAATCACAGTACTTGGGAGGCTGAGGCAGGAGGATCATGAGTTCAAGGACAGTCTGAGCTTCAAAGCAACACTTTGTCTCAAAAAAACAAAACAAATACCGCCCCTCAAAACAAACAAAACACCATTCATGGAAGAGTAAAGTAAGAGAACTAGATCTGCTGATGCTACTTATTTCCCTTTATAAAGTTTTAAAAAGATTAAATGTCTGTAGGTCAAAAGGATTACATGTCTGTAGGTCAATATAATTTCCTCAAAGTAAAATTGATGTAAAAACTAAAGAATGAAAATAAAGTCACCTACAATCCTGACGATCAGAGAAAGAAGCCTAAATTCAAAGAGAAACAAACTATATATGGCTTTTAGCTTTCAAAGAACTGAAGAGTTGAGGGCAGATAAATTTACAAGGTAATTTTAACTAGATTTAATTCTCCCTCAGGTCCTAATTATGCTTAACACTCTATAGCATGTTTAAAGAAAGAGAAAGGAGAAAATAAAAAGCATACCCTCTTTTCACTCATATTATGTACCATTTCCTGATATCATTAGTCATTGAGACCATGATTTTTAACAGTTGCATACTATTCCCAGGGTCATTTCTGTGAAGTCCTACAATTCATTGAACTATTAATTAAGTTAATGGAAATTAGAGGACATGGTATAAATAGCATGGTCTCTACATCATGACAAAGATCACTTTTATTAGCCTGGAAAAGCAGCTGCCTCTGAGGGCAAATGATTATTAACTGGACATGGTGTTTTAATTTTGATTGGCTCATTAATCATTTAGACATCACTAACCTTTGGAGCCCCCTCTGGTGGTTGAAAAGGCACACAGTGTCTCCTGACCAAAAATGTTCCCATCTGAACTATACTAAAACTTACGCTCACAAAGAAGATAGCATTAAGCGGTTATTTCTGATTTTTGTTTTGTTTTTGTTTTAGGCCACTGAGGGGATGTCTTCAGGGGATTATTCCATTTTAAAAGAAGATTTGGTCACTTAACAGAAGCATGCACAATAGGATGTCTTTACATCATTTTTTTGTGTACTGCAATTCTCTTTACAAAGATTTGGTTTAGCACCAAAAAGGAACAGATCCACTGAAGATATTTATAATATAGACTTCATAATGTACAGAGCTATGAAAAGCAAAACTATCATTTCATTTATTTAGATCATTTTTCATGAGAGATATTCTTAACTTTGCAAACTCTTGAAAAAGGTAAAATCTGATCTCTCTTCCCCTCTGATCTGTGGGTAAATTAGACATTTTTGCCTCGTGGGAGGAGATTCAGGGTTAGAGTTATCTAATTACACATTTTATCCAGTTAGAAAAGTAGAGAATCTGGCCAAGAATATTTCATATCTGCCTCAAGATGGTGCCTGGGAACGCATGAGAATCTGCTCTTTCCTCCGCGACTGTGGTGTAGCTGTACTTGACGTTTCTGTTTGGAATGTGCATTCCATGGGCTATTTGGAGCTTAGCTCTTCTACTGCAGCCACAACAAGCTCCTGTCTGGCACTCCGGCCAGGGAACAAGATCTGTTCAAGCAAACAACTTACAATCTCTTCTCAATTCACTTTGCAATCTGGGATAGATATTTTCTCCCTTGTCCACTAGAGAAGAGAGATTAGACCTTACTATAAAAATCCAGAGACTAAAGTAAAGACATCAGCCTGCAGCTATACCACTCTGGTGTCCAGTTCCATCAGATCTCAGAAGCTAAGCAGGGTCGGACCTGGTTAGTGCTTGGATGGGAAACCGCCTGGGAACACCAGGTGTTGTAGGCTTGGAAGAAGGACCCAGCAACCCACTCCCAAAAAACAATCAGCCATTAAAAACCCAATGAATAGCAAAGAAGCACTGACAATAGTTTTTGTCTGTTGTACACAGGGTTGCTATGAGTCGGAGACCGAGACCATTGACTGCACCTAACAACACAGCAACAAAGTAAAGACATAGCTCTAACAAGATAAGGGGTAAAGGAATCCAAAACAGATTAAGTTATTCAGGGGAGTGGACATTGTGCTAACTTTGGAGGGGAGCTTTAATTGGTTAAATGGAATTTGAATGGACTCTGAAAAGATACCAAGACACCAACAATTTCCTGCCAGATCCAATAGATAGTTTCAGGTACTTTGGTGAAATAACTTCTTAAGCACTTGATTTCTCCTCCTGGGAAATCACTTCCTTCTAATTATTCTTCTTTCTGAATGCAAGCCTGATGTTGCTCCTTGACTGGGAATCTTCGGCTGGCTCCTTTCACCTCAGTAACAGAGTTTAAGCTCCTTATCAAAGGACATCAGACTCTGTGACTTTGCTTCTTCACCAATGCCACATTTCCTCTCTTACAGTTCTGCTCCACCTAGTCCATTGTGGTTTCCTAAGCAGATAATGCAACTCTAAGCCTGTATGACTTTGCACTATTGTTACCTCTATCTGGCAGGCTGTCCCCTCCTCCTGTGACTGTAGGGCTCCTACACATCCTCAAAACATGGCTCAGATTGCCCCTCCTCTAGGAAGGCGGTCCAGTCTCCCCAACGATCAATTATAGATTTCTTCTCTCCATCACATGGGATTATAATGATCTTTGACTATAAGCAAATAAAGAGCAGGTCTACTTCGGTTCTTTCTTATATTTTCAGTCCCTGATACATAATTTGTGCTTCCTAATCATTTACTGAATTGACTTAAAAATGTAAGATGAGTTCAATATTCAATATAGAAACCTCCAGTGTCTGTGTGGCTGAGGTCTACTTTTAATATTTAGAGGTCATTCCGTTTTGAAGACAGCATTTAAGGTATCTCTATTTTAAGCTGAAATGGCATTTCCATCTATGGAAAGCAAAAGAAAGCAAGCAGCAAGTTTGTTCTCCCCCACAGCACACACATCATCATTATTGGCACATATTTCCATGCTGCTTGGAAAATGTTTCTTAAACTTCAGTTATCTCTGTTCGTAAAATCCAGCCCCGTGCACCGCACACAGGACAGGCATCCGACTCACAGGCCTCCCTGTGAGCTCCCAGAGGAGAGGAAGGTTTTCATAAGATACCACTTATTCAATGCCTCGTCATTAAAGTGAAAGTGCAGTGATGAAATGGCCACACTAGAAAAGCTGTGCATTTTGATTGCTGGCTTTTAACATAACCCATTTTAAATACAAGCTCAGTGAACTCATCTTCCGCTGCCTGCTGCCCCGGGCTCTGACAAATCTGCCTTATCATGCAGCAGCCTTCAGAGATGAGAAGGGCCTGCAGTGCGCTAGCCCAGCCCTTGCTCACATTAAACAGAGCCGGCAGCTCCTGCTGTCTTGCCCCCACCCCAGGGTCCTCGCCCTTGCAGGTGCCAGCGTGCAGCCACTGACAGCTGCAAGAAGCCCTCAACAGGAACTCTGCCTTTCTACAAACCTGGAAAAAAATGTTAATGCTTATACTTTTGTAAGGAAAATTTGACACATTTTGCTTTGGTCTCTGAAAGAAGAAAAGTAGTCTTTTAGACCACGTGACCTTTCATACTGGGGCAGATCCACTGATACTCATGTAAGGCTGTGGCTTTCACACAGGGGAGACATCTGGCAATATCTGGAGACATTTTTGGTTGTCACAATTTGGAGGCACAACTAGCATCTTGTGAGTTGAGGCCAAACAGTTGCTGAAGACCCTGCCATGCATAGGGGAGCATCCCCAAGAAAGGATTATCCGACCCACGTGCTAAAGTGGGAAAATGAAAGTGCTGTATGCAAATAAATGGGCTTTTTCCATACTGCAAAGGATGAAAACCCATCAGCTCCTGTTGTTGTTGTTAGGTGCTGTCAAGTCAGTGTCTGACTCATAGCGACCCTATGTACAACAGGCAAAACAGTATTGTTAGTGCTTCTCTAGTATTCATAGGGCTTTCAACGGCTGATTGATTTTGGGGAGTAAGTTGTCGGGTCCTTCTCCCAAGCCTACAGCACTGGGTGTTCCCAGGCAGTCTCCCATCCAAGTACTAACCAGGCCCGACCCTGCTTAGCTTCCGAGATCTAACAGGATCAGACGCCACAGTGGTACAGCTACAGGCTCATTAGCTCTGAGATTACTAAAACTACCTAATCTATAGATAAGAGTCAAGGTGGTGGGAGTAAAGTTCTGCTGCAGATCTGTCCTGCAGCTCAAGTAAGGAGGGACTAAGTAAATGAGTGGCTCTCGCATTCTACAGGCTTCCAGAAGAGGAACTTTGACCAGGCTCTAGGTGAACTCTGCCTTATTTACTGCCTATTTTTCCCAGTTGTGTCTAGCTCATCCTGAGCTGCCTTTTACCACTGGTAGAGAGATAGCAGTGCTGAAGGCGTAGGCTTGTTGTGCGCAGGGGCTAGGTCCTCCTTCACATTCCCTCAGACACCACCAAGGAGACAGTGGCCCTGTGCTCCCTGGGGAGTGAGGAGAGGCGGGGGAGGGAGCAGAGCAGGAAAGCACCAGAGCTGCTCCCCATGGCCCACTGCACAGACATGGAAGAGCATATAGTGAGGACAGGGGAGTTTTCTGGAAAGGCTCTGTTTTGATAGGGAATTATATATTACATCATTTTAATGGTTAGAATGCCATATACCACGAGGACGAAATTAAGAGACTCTGAGAAGAGCTCCAACAGTCCCTTTACAACATAAACAATAAATCATGACAGACCAGAAGTGGGCCAGAGTGAGCTCAGAATATAGCAGGCTCTTTTGCTCGACCAACACACTGAAAGTTGGAAGCATCCCATCGGAAGGAAATAGGAACTCCTGGGTGGCCTTGAAGAAACTGCTGCGGCACTCCAGCAGAAAGTGGAGGGTCTGCTGGTGAGACCAGGCAAGGCATGATTAGCTTACAACAGAAGACACGACAGGGAACCTTGAAAAGGAGAGGTAGTCTTCCCCCCACCTCCCCAGTACTGGGGGATTGTCCGCAGGGGGCTCCACCACTGAGCGCCTTATTTACTTACCTAATTTTGAGATGACCTGGGGCTTAGCTCAGTGGGTACAGTGATGCTCTGCACTCTCTGAGGACCTAGGTTCGATCCCCAGCACCACAAAAATGGGAGAAGGACATGGCAATCCACTCCCAAAGCAATCCTGAAACAATCAGCCATTGAAAACCCCATGAGGGGCACTATGAGTCAGACCTGATTCAGTGGCACCTAACAACAAAAACAACAACAAAATTTTGAGACAGGGTCCTTCTAAATTGCACAGGCTGCCTCTGGCCTCAAATTCGCAATCCTCCTGCCTCAGCCTCCCAAGTCACTGAAATTAGAGGCGTGTGGCACCACCGAGCCCAGCTGTAGAGTTGGTCTTGATGGCCCATGGGGTAATAGAGGAGTGTGTAGGGAGGAGGATAGGGTATCCGCACTGCCTGGTACGGAAGCTATTAGTGCACAGCCCCGCCTACCCAGCAGGATGGGAAGGACCATGCAATGGTGAGCAAGGGAAGCAAGCGGGAGACTGTCACTTCCCACTATGCCTCCAACTCGGGCCTCTCAACCCCTGGGGCAAGACTACTCATCACCAGCCAGAGACAGTGGTTTGAGCCGCTGCCCACCCCCAAGGGATCTCCAGTAGGTCCCAAATGTGCTACATCCTACATAAAAATAAGGGTGCACCTGATAAGCAATCACAGCTGCAAGACCCATACTCTACATATTGTTCCAAGCAGACGGCTGCTCTGAGCTGACGAAACGGAAATCCAGGAACTACCGTGGGGATCAGCCCATGATGGATGGTCACTATTTAGGTCTACACAGAACAGCCTCTCATGAGCTTTAGGCCCATGAACTCCCCAGGAGCAACCACATGAGGACGTGGCCTCCTCTCTGGTTTGTTCACTGCTCTGTCCTCACAGCCTGAAGCCCAGCAACACCTCACAGGCACTCAGTGCTCAGTGGCTGAAAGAATGAGCCCTTTCCTGCCTTCCCCTGCAAACTAACCTGCAGTGGGCGATCTGCTGCGCTTCTAGGTCTGCTCACTTGTGCTGACAGGACTCGTTCTACTCACTGGAGACCTGGGGTCTATCAGGGACAGACACAACCAGGTTCTTATCAGTGATGAAGTAGCTATGGGAAACTCAAGTATTTCAAAACTAGAATATATTACAGGCTTTGATCTCCATCTAAGACGGTCGGGTTTTTACACTGCATGGTTCTGTCTTCGGGGTGGGGTGGACTTGTTCCAGCCACTCACAGGTGTAGCTTCAGGTCCTGCCTGAACACATCCCAGGCAAGGCAGAAACCCATTCAACTTCCCAGGGAAACACCAGCAGGTGGCGCCTGAGGCACTGCTTAAGGCCACACTGTTGGTTGGCTTTGGTCTGACAGCGGCTCTGGTTGCACTTGAGTGGAAAGACTGGTACATGGGCATATGTTACCCAGAATGTAGAGCTCATTCCCAGCCATCTGAAATCTATACTGTGATTTCATGTGCTTTACCCATTTCTTCCCATGACCCTAAACATGAAAAGAACTGTTTCTTTGGCTTAGCATTCAGTGAGCTCCTCAACAGACTGACTTTTCACGAGACTGTGGCAGGCAGCCCCTCTCCTTCTCAGCCCTGGAGCCCGTCCTGGCACTTGAAGCTTCCATGAAGAGTGCTATTGAGGACAGATTACCTATAACTTGGCCAACTGTGGAAATCATACCATAACCAAGCAATCACCGCCTCCAAAGGCATGCAGTCACCATGCACAGAGCCGGGCAAGGTCTGACCCTAGCCCAGACTTGGTTACGTCAAAGGAAATTACACCCAACTCCACAAACCATCTTCCTGGATGTGGAAGTACTGAGTCTGCTCCACCTCTAGGTTGTCACTGATGAGGCTGGCCAGGAACAAGGCCCGTTACAGCTGAACAACCTCAAAGCCAACTGTTTTAAACTCCTTTGTCACGTCAAGTATGTTGGCAGTCCTACCCCAAGATATGCAGCCAAAGGAGTGGCTTGAACTCTGGCCTCTCTTTTTTCCCCATTCACTTTCGGGGTCCTATTCAGCAACAGAAAGGCTCAGGCCTGCTAGCCAGAGAGGACAGAGGCAAAGGCCCCAGGTAATTCCCCTATATCCAGAGTCTGGAGATGGCCTCTGCACAGTTTGTCCACAGGGTCTTTAGCTAAGGAGGAGGCGCATCAAACATCAAGCAGGTCCAGGCTGACTGTGGGTCTATGTCCACAGCTGTTGTCGTTAGGTGCTATCGAGCCAGGTCTGACTAATAGAACTCCCTGACTCTGTGCTGTGCCTAGCACTGCCATGCCTGGCACTTTGTCAGTGCTTCTCTGCTATTCATAGGGTTTTCAAAGGATGAATGTTTCTGGATTATTCTCAGGAGTTGGCTTCCAGGTCCTTCTGCCATTTTCACAGTGCTAGGTGGATCGAACCCAGGTCCTCAGAGAGCACAGAGCAGCGCTCTACCAACAGAGCTAAGTCCCAGCCCATATCTACAGTTAACAATCCATAATAGGTTGGGAATGGGCAGAGATGGGAAACACCATGTTCTGGCTCATTTTCTATTTTCATCTGAGCCAAAGGCAAACTGCAACAAATGACCCATAAGCAGACCAAATTGTATTTGTAGCAGTCATTGCTCAGGGAAAGGAGGAAACCTAGTTCTAAACAGATAAGAGGAGGTATCCTCAAGTATTTCATAAAGGGCCAAAAACTACATATTAGGAAAAAAGGCTCTTTATTCCTAATGACACTATTTTTCTCAGGTGAACTTACTGCACAGAATTTCTTACAGTATAACAGAAACGGCATATATGTATGTTTTGTTGTTAGGTGCCGTCAAGTTGGGTCCAACTCATAGCAACTCTCAAAGAGTTTTCATTGGCTGATTATTTCAGGATTGCTTCGGGAGTGGATTGCCATGTTCTTCACCCTGTGTATGCATGCATGTATGTATGTATACATGTGTTGTTGTTGTTGTTAGGTGCCATCGAGTTCGTATCCAACTCATAGCGACCCTCTGTACAACAGGGGAAACACTATTGTTAGTGCTTCTCTGCTGTTCATAGGGTTTTCAATGGCAGGTTGGTTTTTGGGAGGGGGTTGCCAGGTCCTTCTCCCAAGCCTACAGCTTCTGGTGTTCCCAGGCGGTCTCCCATCCAGGTACTAACCAGGCCCAACCCTGCTTAGCTTCCGAGATCCGACGGGATCGGATGCCACAGGGCTACAGCTGCCGGCGTATACATGTGTATACATACATATATATGTATGTATGTATATGTGTGTATATATATATATGTATGTATGTGTGTGTATATATATGTACGTATATATATATATATATATATATGCATGCAGCCATAGCCCTGTGGCATCCGATCCCGGCAGATCTCGGAAGCTAAGCAGGGTCGGGCCTGGTTAGTACCTGGATGGGAGACCGCCTGGGAAAACCAGAAGCTGTAGGCTTGGGAGAAGGACCTGGCAACCCCCTCCCAAAAATCAATCTGCCATTGAAAACCCTATGAACAGCAGAGAAGCACTGACAATAGTGTTTCCCCTGTTGTACAGAGGGTCGCTATGAGTC
>VMDO01043218.1:0-10053 GCA_007922755.1 Pedetes capensis
TAGGGTTAGGGTTAGGGTAAGGGTTAGGGTTTCACCTTTGTTTAAGATAAGGGTGAATGTTGGGGTTTCGGCTAGGGTAAGGGTTAGCTTTAGGGTTTCAGCTAGGGTTAGTTTTAGGGTTAGATTTTCACCTAGCATTAAGGTTAGGGATAGCATTAGGGTTTTGCCTAGGGTTAGGGTTAGGTTTAGTTTTAGGGTTTCAGCTAGAGTTAAGAATAGGAATATGGTTGGTGTTTCGCTTGGAGTAGGTTTAGTGTTTCAGCTAGGGCTAGGCTTTGGGTTAGGGTTAGGGTTTCAGGTAGGGTTAGGATTAGGGTTATGATTTTGCCTGTCGTTAGGATTAGGTTTAGGTATAGGGTTATATTTAGGTTTAGGTTTAGGGTTATGCTTTCGCCTAGGGTTAGGGTGAGGTTTAGGATTATGGTGAGGGTTAGGGTTAGGGTTAGGGTTTCAGGTAGGTTTAGGGTTAGGTTTAGGGCTATGGTTTCACCTAGGGTTAGGATTAGGGTTATGGTTAGGTTTTCACCTAGGGTTAGTGTTAGGGTTCAGGTTTCACCTAGAGTTAGGGTTACAGATATGTTAAGGCTTATGCCTAAGATTAGGGTTAGGGTTAGGGTTTCACCTATGTTTAGGGTTAGGTTAGGGTTAGGGTTTCACCTAGGTTTAGGTATAGGGTTAGGTTAGGGTTTCACCTAGGGTTAGTGTTAGGGATAGTGTTTCATCTAGGGTTAGGGTAAGTGTTAGGTATAGTGTTTTGGCTAGTGTTAGAGTTTGGGTTAGTTATAGGGTTTCAGCTAGGTTTATGGTTAGCATTAGGGATAGGGTTCGCCTAGATTTAGGTTTAGGTTTAGTGTTAGGCTTTCACCTAGGTTTAGGGTTAGGGTCTCAGCCTGATTTAGGGTTAGCTTTAGGGTTCAGCTAGGGTTAGAGTTAGGGTTAATGATTCGCCTAGCATTAGGATAAGGGTTAATGTTACTGTTTTGCCTAGGATTAGGTTAAGTGTTAGCATTAGGTTTTCAGCTAGGGTTAGGGTTAGGTTTAGGGTTAGGTTTTCACCTAAGTTTAAGATAAAGGTTAGGGTTAGCTTTCGGCTAGGGTTAGGGTTAGCTTAGGTTTTCAGCTAGGGTTAGTTTTAGGTTTAGGGTTTCACCTAGCATTAGGGTTAGGGATAGCATTAGGGTTTTGCCTAGGGTTAGGGTTAGGTTTAGTTTTAGGATTTCAGCTAGAGTTTAGATTAGGGATAGGGTTGGTGTTTCGCCTTGGGGTAGGGTTAGGGTTTCAGCTAGGGCTAGGTTTTGGGTTAGGGTTAGGGTTTCAACTAGGGTTAGGATTAGGGTTATGGTTTTGCCTGTCGTTAGGATTAGGTTAGGATTAGGGTTATGTTTAGGGTTAGGGTTAGGGTTAGGCTTAGTGTTATGTTTTCGCCTAGGTTTAGGGTCAGGTTTAGGATTAGGGTTACGTTTAGGGTATGGGTTAGGGTTAGGGTTTCAGGTAGGGTTAGGGTTGGGTTTAGGGTTATGGTTTCACCTAGGGTTAGGATTAGTGTTATGTTTAGGTTTTCACCTAGGGTTAGTGTTAGGGTTCAGTTTTCACCTAGAGTTAGGGTTACAGTTAGGTTAAGGGTTATGCCTAAGTTTAGGGTTATGGTTAGGATTTCACCTATGTTTGGGGTTAGGTTAGTGTTAGGGTTTCACCTAGGATTAGGGTCAGGGTTATGGTTTCACTTATGTTTAGGGTTAGGTTAGGGTTAGGGTTTCACCTAGGATTAGGGTCAGGGTTACAATTAGGGTTTCGTAGGGTTAGGCTTAGGTGTAGGGTTTCACCTAGTGTTAGGGTTAGGGTTAGGATTTCACCTAGGTTTAGGTATAGGGTGAGGTTTGGGTTTCGCCTAGGGTTGGGGTTAGGGTTAGGGTTAGGGTTTCATCTAGGGTTAGGGTGAAGGTTAGGTATAGTGTTTTGGCTAGTGTTAGTGTTTGGGTTAGTTATAGGCTTTCAGCTAGGTTTATGGTTAGGGTTAGGGATAAGGTTCGCCTAGGTTTAGGGTTAGGTTTAGTGTTAGGCTTTCACCTAGGTTTAGGGTTAGGGTCTCAGCTAGAGTTAGGGTTAGCTTTAGGGTTCAGCCAGCGTTAGCGTTAGGGTTAATGATTCACCTAGCATTAGGATAAGGGTTAGGGTTACTGTTTTGCTAGGGTTAGGGTAAGGGTTAGCATTAGATTTTCAGCTAGGGTTAGGTTTAGGATTTGGTTTCACCTAGGTTTAAGATAAGGTTTAGGGTTAGGGTTTGGCTAGGTTTAGGGTTAGCTCTTGGGTTCCGCTAGGGTTAGGTTTAGGGTTATGGTTTCACCTAGCATTAGGGTTAGGGATACCTTTAGGGTTTTGCCTAGGGTTAGGGTTAGGTTTAGTTTTAGGGTTTCAGCTAGAGATAAGATTAGGTATAGAGTTGGTGTTTCGCCTAGGGATAGGGTTAGGGTTTCAGCTAGGGCTAGGTTTTGTGTTAGGGTTAGGGTTTGAGCTAGGGTTAGGTTTAGGTTTATGGTTTTGCCTGTCGTTAGGATTAGGTTTAGGTTTAGGGTTATGTTTAGGGTTAGGGTTAGGGTAAGGTTTTCGCGTAGGTTTAGGGTGAAGGTTAGGTTTAGGGTTATGGTTAGGGTTAGGGGTAGGGTTTAGCCTAGGGTTAGGGTGAGGGTTAGGTTTAGGGTTAGGTTTAGGGTTTCAGGTAGAGTTAGGGTTAGGTTTAGGGTTATGGTTTCACCTCGGGTTAGGATTAGGGTTATGGTTATATTTTCACCTAGGGTTAGTGTTAGGGTTCAGTTTTCACCTAGAGTTAGGTTACAGTTAGGTTAAGGGTTATGCCTAAGGTTAGGGTTAGGGTTAGGGTTTCACCTATGTTTAGGGTTAGGTTAGGGTTAGGGTTTCACCTACGATTAGGGTCAGGGTTACAGTTAGTGTTTCGGAGGGTTAGGTTTAGGTGTAGTGTTTCAGCTAGGGTTAGGGTTAGGGTTAGGATTTCACCTAGATTTAGGTATAGGGTTAGGTTAGGGTATCGCCTAGGGTTAGGCTTATGGTTAGGGTTAGGGTTTCAGGTAGGGTTAGGGTTAGGTTTAGGGTTATGGTTTCACCTAGGGTTAGGATTAGGGTTATGGTTAGGTTTTCACCTAGGGTTAGTGTTAGAGTTCAGGTTTCAACTAGAGTTAGTGTTACTGTTAGGTTAAGGGTTATGCCTAAGTTTAGGGTTAGGGTTAGGGTTTCACCTATGTTTAGGGTTAAATTACGGTTAGGCTTTCACCTAGGATTAGGGTCAGGGTTACAGGTAGGGTTTCGGAGGGTTAGGTTTAGGTGTAGGGTTTCAGCAAGGGATAGGGTTAGGGTTAGGATTTCACCTAGGTTTAGGTATAGGGTTAGCTTAGGGTTTCGCCTAGGTTTATGGATAGAGTTAGGGTTAGGTTTAGTGTTATGGTTTCACCTAGGGTTAGGGTTTCATCTAGGGTTAGGGATAGGGTAAATATTAGGGTTAGTGTTAGGGATAGGGCTATGTTTTTGGCTAGGTGTATGCTTAGGTTTAGGGTTAGGATTTCACCTAAGTTTAGGGAGAGTGTTAGTGCTAAGGTTTCTGCTTTGGGTAGTGTTATAATTAGGCATTCAGCTAGGGTTACGGTTAGGATTATGGTTAGGGATTCTCCTAGTGTAAGTGGTACAGTTAGGATTAGGGTTAGGTTTAGTGTATTGTTTCGCCTAGAGTGAAGGTTAGGGTTATGCTTAGGGTTAGGGTTATGGTTAGGGTTAGGTTTAGGATTTTGCCAAGTGTTAGGGTAAGGTTTAAGGTTAGGGTTTCAGCTAGGGTTAGGGTTAGGGTAGGGTTTAGGGTTCCAGCTAGGTTTTGGGTTAGGGAAAGGGTTACATATTTGCCTAGGGCAAGAGTGAGAGTTACGGTTAGGGTTTCACCCAGGGTTAGGGTTAGGGTTAGAATTATGTTTTCTCCTAGGTTTACAGTTTGAGTTAATTTTAGGGTTTTGCCTAGGGTTAGGGTTAGAATTAGAGTTAGGGTTTTGCCTATGTTTAGTGTTTGAGTTAGGGTTAGGTTTACATCTAGGGTTAGTTTTCAGGTTAGGGTTAGGTTTTTGGCTAGGTTTAAGGTAGGTTTAGGGTAAGTTTTTAGCCTAAGGTTAGGGTTAGGGTTAGGGTTAGGGTTAGGGTTTCCAATAGGGTTAGTATTAGGGGTAGTTTTTGTGTTTCTCCTAGGGTTAGGTTTAGGATTTCAGCTAGGTTTATGGTTAGTGTTAGCGTTATGGTTTCGCCTACGTTTTGGGTTAGGTTTCGTCCTAGGATTAGGGTTAGGTTTAGTGTTAGGGTTTTGGCTAGGGTTAGATTTGTTTCAGCATTACAGCTAGGGATAGGGTGAGGTTTAGGGTTTTGCCTACTGTTAGGGTTAGGGTTAGGGTTAGTTTTTCACCTAGGGTTAGGTTTAGGTTTAGGGTTAGGTTAAGTGTTATGGTTAGTGTTAGGGTTAGGGCTATGTTTTTGGCTAGGGGTAGGCTTAGGTTTAGGGTTAGGATTTCACCTAAGTTTAGGGTTAGGGTTAGGTTTATTTTTTCTCCTAGGTTTATAGTTTGGGTTAATTTTAGGGTTTTGCCAAACGTTAGGGTTAGAGTTAGGGTTAAGGTTTTGCCTCGGAATAGGGTTATAATTAGGGTTAGGTTTTCACCTAGGGTTAGTTTTAGGGTTAGGGGTAGGTTTTTGGCTAGGGTTAAGGTACGTTTAGGGTTAGGTTTTAGCCTAAGGTTAGGGTTAGGTTTAGGGTTAGGGTAAGGGTTTAACATAGGGTTAATTTTAGGGTTAAGATTAGGGTTTTGCCTAGGGTTAGGGTTAGGGTTTCTCCTAGGGTTAGGGTTAGTATTTGAGCTGGGTTTAAGGTTAGTGTTAGGGTTATGGTTTCGCCTACGTTTAGGGTTAGGGTTTTTCATAGGATTAGGGTTAGGTTTAGTGTTAGGGTTTTGGCTAGGGTTAGATTTGGTTCTGAATTACAGCTAGGGTTAGGGTTAGGTTTAGGGTTTTGCCTACCGTTAGGGTTAGGGTTAGGGTTAGTTTTTCACCTAGGGTTAGGGTTACGGTTAGGGATAGGGTAAGTGTTAGGGTTAGTGTTAGGGTTAGGGCTATGTTTTTGGCTAGGGGTAGGCTTAGGTTTAGGGTTAGGATTTCACCTAAGTTAAGGGAGAGTGTTAGTGCTAGGGTTTCTGCTTGGGTTAGGGTTATGTTAAGGCATTCAGCTAGGGTTATGGTTAGTATTAGGGTTAGGGTTTCTCCTAGTGTAAGTAGTACAGTTAGGGTTAAGGTTAGGTTTAGTGTATGGTTTCGCCTAGAGTGAAGTTTAGGGTTATGGTTATGGTTAGGGTTAGGGTTAGGGTTAGGGTTTTGCCTAGGGTTTGGGTAAGGTTTAGGGTTAGGGTTTCAGCTAGGGTTATGGTTATGATAGGGTTTAGTGTTTCAGCTAGATTTTGTGATAGGGTTAGGATTCCAGATTTGCCTAGGGCAAGAGTGAAAGTCACCGTTAGGGTTCCACCCAGGGTTAGGGTTAGGTTTAGGGTTATGTTTTCTCCTAGGTTTACCGTTTGGGTTAATTTTAGGGTTTTGCCTAGTGTTAGGGTTAGAATTAGGGTTAGGGTATTGCCTAGGATTAGGGTTAGAATTAGGGTTAGGTTCTCACCTAGGGTTAGTTTACGGGTTAAGTTTAGGTATTTGGCTAGGTTTAGGGTAGGTTTAGGGTTAGGTTTTAGCCTAATGTTAGGATTAGGGTTAGGGTTAGGGTTAGGGTTTCCCATAGTGTTAGTGTTAGGGGTAGGGTTAGGGTTTTGCCTAGGGTTAGGGTTAGGGTTTCTCCTAGGGTTAGGGTTAGGATTTGAGCTAGGTTTATGGTTAGTGTTAGGGTTATGGTTTCGCCTACATTTAGGGTTAGGGTTTTTCCTAGGATTAGTGTTAGGTTTAGTGATAGGTTGTTGGCTAGGGTTAGATTTGGTTCAGCATTACAGCTAGGGTTAGGGTTAGGTTTAGGGTTGTGCCTACTGTTAGGGTTAGGGTTAGGGTTAGTTTTTCACCTAGGGTTAGGGTTAGGGTTAGGGTTAGCGTACGTGTTAATGTTAGGGTTATGGTTAGGGCTATGTTTGTGGCTAGGGGTAGGCTTAGGTTTAGGGTTAGGATTTCACCCTAATTTAGGGAGAGGGTTAATGCTCGGGTTTCTGCTTGGGTTAGGGTTATGTTAAGGCGTTCAGCTAGGGTTACGGTTAGGATTATGGTTAGGGTTTCTCCTAGTGTAAGTCGTATAGTTTGGGTTGGGGTTAGGTTTAGTGTGTGGTTTCTCCTAGAGTGTAGGTTAAGGTTAGGTTTAGGGTTTGGGTTAGGGTTATGGTTAGGGGTAGGGTTTTGCCTAGGTTTAGGGTAAGGTTGAGGGTTAGGGTTTCAGCTAAGTTTAGTGTTAGGGTAGGGTTTAGGGTTTCTGCTAGGTTTTGGGTTAGGGTTAGTGTTACATATTTCCCTAGGGCAAGAGTGAGAGATACGGTTAGGGTTTCACCCAGGGTTAGGGTTAGGGTTAGGGTTTTTTTTTTCTCCTAGATTTACAGTTTGGGTTAATGTTAGGGTTTTGCCGAGTGTTAGGGTTAGAATTAGGGTTAGGGATTTGCCTAGGTTTAGGGTTAGAGTTAGTGTTAGGTTTTCACCTAGGTTTAGTTTGCGGGTTAGGGTTAGGTTTTTGGCTAGGGTTAGGGTATGTTTAGGGTTAGGTTTTAGCCTAAGGTTAGGGTTAGGGTTAGGGTTAGGGTTCCCATAGGGTTAGTGTTAGGGGAAGGGTTAGGTTTAGGGTGAGGATTTCACCTAAGTTTAGGAGGGTTAGGGTTAGCGCTAGGGTTAGGGTAAGTGTTAGGGTTGTGGTTAGGGTTAGGGCTATGTTTTTGGCTAGGGGTAGTCTTAGGTGAAGTGTTAAGATTTCACTTAAATTTAGGATGAGTGTTAGTGCTAGGGTTTCTGCTTGGGTTATGGTGATGTTAAGGCATTCAGCTAGGGTTACGGTTAGGATTATGGTTAGGGTTTCTCCTAGTGTAAGCGGTACAGTTAGGGTTAAGTTTAGGTTTAGTGTATGGTTTCGCCTAGAGTGAAGGTTAGGGTAAGGCTTAGGGGTAGAGTTAGGGTTTGGGTTAGGGTTAGGGTTTTTCCTAGGTTTAGGGTAAGGGGTAGGGTTAGCGGTTCAGCTAGGATTAGGGTTAGAGTAGGGTATAGGGTTTCAGCTAGGTTTTGGGTTAGGGTTAGGTTTCTAGATTTGCCTAAGGGAAGAGTGAGAGTTATGGTTATGGTTTCTCCCAGGGTTAGGGTTAGGGTTAGTGTTATGTTTTCTCCTAGGTTTACAGTTTGGGTTAATTTCAGGGTTTTGCCTAGGGTTAGGATTAGAATTAGGGTTAGGGTTTTGCCTAGGTTTAGGGTTAGAGTTACGGTTAGGTTTTCACCTAGGGTTAGTTTTGGGGTTGGGGTTAGGTTTTTGGCTAGGGTTAGGGTAGTTTTATGGTTAGGTTTTAGCCTAAGTTTAGGGTTAGGGTTAGGGTTAAGGTTAGGGTTTCCCATAGGGTTAGTGTTAGTGGTAGGGTTAGGGTTTTGCCTAGGGTTAGGGTTAGGGTTTCTCCTAGGGTTAGGGTTAGGATTTGAGCTAGGTTTAGGGTTAGTGTTAGGGTTATGGTTTCGCCTACGTTTAGGGTTTGGGTTCTTCCTAGGATTAGTGTTAGGTTTAGTGTTAGGGTTTTGGCTAGGGTTAGATTTGGTTCAGCATTACAGCTAGGGTTAGGGTTAGGTTTAGGGTTTTGCCTACCGTTTGGGTTAGGGTTAGGGTTAGTTTTTCACTTAGGGTTAGGGTTAAGGTTAGGGTTAGGGTAAGTATTAGGGTTAGTGTTAGGGTTAGGGCTATGTTTTTGGCTAGGGGTAGGCTTAGGTTAGTGTTAGGATTTCACCTAAGTTTAGGGTTATGGTTAGGGTCATGTTTTCTTTAGGTTTACAGTTTGGGTTAATTTTAAGGTTTTGCCTAGGGTTAGTGTTAGAATTAGGGTTAGGGTTTTCCCTAGTTTTAGGGTTAGAGTTAGGATTAGGTTTTCACCTAGGGTTACTTTTAGGGTTAGGGTTATGTTTTTGGATAGGTTTATGGTAGGTTTAGGGTTAGGTTTTAGCCTAAGGTTAGGGTTAGGGTTAGGGTTAGTGTTTCCCAAAGGGTTAGTGTTAGGGGTAAGGTTAAGGTTTTGCCTAGGGTTAGGGTTAGTGTTTCTCCTAGGGTTAGGGTTAGAATTTGAGCTAATTTTAGGGTAAGTGTTAGGGTTATGGTTTTGCCTACGTTTAGGGTTAGGGTTCTTCCTAGGATTAGGGATAGGTTTAGTGTTAGGGTTTTGGCTAGGGTTAGATTTGGTTCAACATTACAGCTAGGGTTAGGGTTAGGTTTAGGCTTTTGCCAACTGTTAGGGTTAGGGTTAGGGTTAGTTTTTCACCTAGGGTTAGGGTTAGGGTTAGGGTTAGGGTAAGTGTTTGGTTTAGTGTTAGGGTTAGGGCTATGTTTTTGGCTAGGGTTAGGCTTATGTTTAGGTTTAGGAATTCACCTAAATTTAGGGAGAGGCTTAGTGCTAGGGTTTCTGCTTGGGTTAGGGTTATGTTAAGGCATTCAGCTAAGGTTACGGTTAGTATTATGGTTACGGTATCTCCTAGTGTAAGTGGTACAGTTAGGGTTAGGGTTAGGTTTAGTGTATGGTTTCGCCTAGAGTGGAGGTTAGGGTTATGCTTAGGGTTAGGGTTAGGATTAGTGTTAGGGTTAGGGTTTTGCCTAGGGTTAGGGTAAGGTTTAGGGTTAGGGTTTCAGCTAGGGTAGGGTTAGGGTAGGATATAGGGCCTCATCTAGGTTTTGGTTTAGGGTTGGGGTTACAGATTTGCCTAGGGCAAGTGTGAGAGTCACGGTTAGGGTTTCACCCAGTGTTAGGGTTAGGTTTAGGGTTATGTTTTCTCCTAGGTTTACAGTTTGGGTTAATTTTAGGGTTTTGACAAGGGTTAGGGTTAGAAATAGGGTTAGGGTTTTGCCTAGGTTTAGGGTTAGAGTTAGGTTTAGGTTTTCATCTAGGGTTAGTTTTAGTGTTAGGGTTAGGTTTCTGGCTAGGTTTAGGGTGGGTTTAGGGTTAGGTTTTAGCCTAAGGTTAGGGTTAGGGTCAGGGTTAGGTTTAGGGTTTCCCATTGGGTTAGTGTTAGGGGTAAGAACAGGGTTTTGCCTAGGGTTAGGTTTACAGTTTCTCCTAGGTTTAGGGTTAGGATTTGAGCTAGATTTAGGGTTAGTTTTAGGGTTATGGATTCGACTACGTTTAGGGTTAGGATTATTCCTAGCATTAGGGCTATGTTTATTGTTAGGGTTTTGGCTAGGGTTAGATTTGGTTCAGCATTACAGCTAGGGTTATTGTTAGGTTTAGGGTTTTGCCTACTGTTATGGTTAGGGTTAGGGTTAGTTTTTCACCTAGGGTTAGGGTTAGGGTTAGGCTTAGGGTAAGTGTTAGGGTTACTGTTAGGGTTAGGTCTAAGTTTTTGGCTAGGTGTAGGCTGAGGTTTAGGTTTAGGATTTCACCAAAGATTAGGGAGAGGGTTAGTGCTAGGGTTTCTGCTTGGGTTAGGGTTATGTTAAGTCATTCAGCTAGGGTTACGTTTAGGATTATGTTTAGGGTTTCTCCTAGTGTAAGTGGTACAGTTAGGGTTAGGTTTAGGTTTGGTGTATGGTTTCGCCTAGAGTGAAGGTTAGGGTTATGCTTAGGGTTAGGATTAGGGTTAGGGTTAGGGTTAGGGTTTTGCCTAGGGTTTTGGTAAGGTTTAGGGTTAGCGTTTCAGCTAAGGTTAGGGTTAGGGTAGGGTTTAGGGTTTCAGCTAGGTTTTGGGTTAGGGTTAGTGTTACAGATTTGCCTAGGGCAAGAGTGAGAGTTACGGTTAGGGTTTCACCCAGGGTTAGGGTTAGGGTTAGGGTTATGTTTTCTCCTAGGTTTACAGTTTGGGTTAATTTTAGGCTTT
>VMDO01043219.1:0-10051 GCA_007922755.1 Pedetes capensis
AGAAAAGATTGAGGTTGTCCAAGATTTTGCTTTGCTTGGCTCTATAATCAACACCCGTGGAAGCAGCAGTCAAGAAATCAAAAGACGCATTGCTCTAGGAAAAGCTGTGGCAAAAGATCTCTTTAGAGTATTGAAAAGCAAAGATGTCACATTGAAGACGAAGGTGCGTCTGACCCATGCCATGGTATTTTCAGTCGCACCATATGGTTGTGAAAGCTGGACTTTGAACAAGAGAGACAGAAAAAGAATTGATGCTTTTGAATTGTGGTGCTGGAGACGTCTATTGAATATACCATGGATTGCCAAGAACCAACAAATCTGTCCTAGAAGAAGTACAACCAGAGTGCTCCTTGGAAGCAAAAATGGCCAAACTGTGTCTTACATATTTCGGACATGTAGTCAGGAGAGAACAATCCCTGGAGAAAGACATCATGTTTGGGAGAGTGGCAGGTCAACGCAAAAGAGGAAAACCCTCAGATGGATTGACACAGTGTCTGAAACAATGGGCTTAAATATAAATAAGATCGTTTGCCTGGCACAGAATCAGCAAGTGTTTCGATCTGCTGTACATAGGGTCGCTATGAGTCGGACTCGACTCAACGGCACCTAACAACAACAACAAGAAGGATGAAGGGCTGGGATTTAGCTCAGTTGGTAGAGCACTGTGCTGCAGTCTCGGAGGTCCCGAGTTCAATTCCCAGCGCCACAAAAATGGGAGAAAGACCTGGCAATCCCCTCCCAAGGCAATCCCGAAACAGTCAGCCACTGAAAACCCTACAAGGGTCACTATGAGTCGGAAACTGACTCGACAGCACCTAACAACAACAACAAGAAGGATGAAGGAAGGATCTTGGTCATAGATGAACATTTTGTGATAAGCCTCTCTGGAGTTTTAACTTCATATAACAGTAGGTCCTCCTCCTTGTTATAACTGAAACTAGGTTCCTTCTCAAAGTTTCCCCAGATACCCTCCTCATTCTCCCATATCCCTTATCCTCAGTAGCCTCATCTTCAGTGCCTATTGACATTGCTACTCCTCCATTCTCTTGTCTGTGGCTCACATCATTTATTAATACCATCCTTATCCTTACTTATCACCCACTGCCTTCATCACCGAAGACTGGTACCTAGATCCATTTTCCTCAACACTCCAAGTCCTGCCATCTTCCCATGCAACTTCAGTGTATATGTGCACAACCAATCTTATACCTAAGTCTCAGATCTGTGACTTTGTCATCTCCTTTGTCTTTGTCTTCTACTCTATTGTACCACCTGTTACCATAATTACAATCTGGTCCTGTAAAGACCTAAAGTTGTTCCAGATCTGAAATATTAAATTTAAACACCTTACATTCCAACCACCAACTCTTACCTCTTCCTTATTCCATCCTTTTTCTTCCAGTTTATCAGGCCTGCATGTTGTCTACAGACTATGATCTACCCTTTCAAAAACTCTTGGCAGGGCTAGGGATGTAGTTCAGTGGTAGAGCACTTGCCTAGCATGCACAAGGCCATGGGTTTGATATCCAGCACCACAATAAATAAATTAGGTAATTAGTTTTTTAAAAATCTTCGTAATACTTCCCACTCCCCTTCTGTATGTCCCTCATCCACACCTAACAAAATCTTTACACAAAATTAATTCAAAGAATGCCTTCTCCAATTCTGCATGTGAACTGAATGCTACCAGAGAAAACTGAAATATCTTCTTGGTACAAAGTGTTTCCAACTTCAATTGAGCTATAAATATTGCCTGGCAGTCTTTTCCCAACATCCTAGGAAGCACTCTCTTATCCCCTTTCAAAGTGGCTTTTTCAAACCACTTCCTCACTTGTCAAGTCCCTTAAATACTCCACCTTTTCTCCCTTTACTCCAGAAACATAAGGCTGTACTTCCTACCTTGGAGAGAAGAGTGTCAGGACAGTCCAGCTTTTTGCCTTCTCCCTCCCCAAGTATATAATTAATACATCAGTCCTTTCAGTCACTTTATTCTTTCTACCACTTCTAGTTTCTCCTAACTAGTTTTCCAACCATACTGTTGCATAATTTATCTCATGTCTAATGTGAGACTTTGTTATTTTAAATCAAAATCATTCAATAATCACCATCATCTCTCATCTTGATTCCTTCCTTCTCCCCATGCTCCATACACAATCTCTCAACAAGTCCAGAATAACACCTTTCTAAATATATTTCAAATCTATAACATCCTCTCCATCTCCACTACCATAATTAAGTCTAAGCCACCATCATCTTATTTTCAAAATGACACCACCATATTCTTTCTTTCTCCTTGGCAATCAATACTCCTTGGTATACAACTGTCACAATGATCTTTTTGGATAATATCTCAATTTATGAGCCTTTAATGGCTTTCTCTGCCTACAACTGCAGCCCTGTGGCATCTGATCCCATCAGATCTCAGAAGCTAAGCCGGGTTGGGCCTGGTTAGTACTTGGATGGGAGACCTCCTGGGAACACCAGGTGCTGTAGGCTTGGGCGACGGCCCCGGCAACCCACTCCCAAAAATCAATCCACCATTGAAAACCCTATGAACAGCAGAGAAGTACTGACAATAGTGTTTCGCCTGTTGTATGTGGGGTCACTATGAGTCGGACATCAACTCCACAGCACCTAACAACAACAACAATGGCTTTCTCTAAAAAAAAAATCTATATAATAAAGTCCAAATTCTTTACATGGGCCACAAGGCCCTTTAGAACCTGGCCCCACCTATGTTTCTAGATTATTTCACATCACAACAGCACTGTGTATTTGTCTGTTCACTAAATACACAATAAACTCTTGAAGGAAAGGGTCTATGTCTTATTCACTATTATATTTTCAGTGACTATCAGAGTATCTGGAACACTGCAGGCACTGTACAAATATTGTTGGATAACTGCATGAATATTGTTGAATAAATGGTTGAATATAGGAGTGTGAAAATGCATAATGTACTTAAGGAACTATTAATTAGCTTAGTAATGATGAGCTGATAAAAGATATAGCTAGAGCAACAGGCAAGCCCAGATATTGAGTACCTGAATGCTGTTCAAAGAAGAGTGAACTTTATTTTATAAGGAAGAAGTTAGCAAAACATTTTTAAGTCAATAATATATATCATCAATTTATATTTTAGTGAATATATGAATATGTCATCAATTTAGTGAATAAATTAGACTGGAAGTAAGGAAATCAATAAGAAAGCAATTATAATAGTCAAGATGAAAGATGAAGGCATACACAAAAGTAGCAGAGGGAATGATGAAGAGAGCATATAGTCAAATGAGATTCAGGAGGCAGAATCAGTAAAATTTTGGTTAGTGACTGAATGTGAGAGGTGAGGAGTAACAGGGAAAAAAGAAAAAGGCTTCTAACTAGAAGCCTACAAATACAGGAGACCTTTTAGAGTTATAGACACATTTGTGAGAAATTGAGCTGAAAAAGAAAGAGTTCAGCCATATGGGAATGCAAGGACCAGGGAAGGATTTTAAATGAGATAGACCTGAATATCTTTATGAGCTGAAAGGGACAAAAGAGACAGCAAATCAAGTTATACAAGAAAAACAGGTTACCTAGTGATAGATCA
Source organism: Pedetes capensis (assembly GCA_007922755.1). Classification (NCBI taxonomy): domain Eukaryota; kingdom Metazoa; phylum Chordata; class Mammalia; order Rodentia; family Pedetidae; genus Pedetes; species Pedetes capensis. The sequence continues at coordinate 3,593 of VMDO01043219.1, forward strand.
AGGCCTTTGCAATGTGGAGGAGAAAGGAATTCAAGAACACAAACAGAAAAGTTACTCCTGACAGAAGAAAAACTACCAAGATTAGAAAAGGAAGGTTGGATTGGAATGCAAAGTCATTTACTAGGGAATATAAAAAACAAGGTAAGGAAGCTAAGGGAGTGTATGAAAAGAGACATTGGTCTTTATGGTGACATTAGAGACAGAATCTGATGAGAAAAAAGGGAGCTTGGGGTTTAGGAGAAAAGTCTGAAATGGGAGAAGCATAGGTTTGTAATAGCTGCTGAGAATAGGAGAGGGAACTGATCGAAGCAGGTATATAAAATAATAAGTATATTATATTTACATCCCAGGACCCTAATCTAAGCCACTGTTTTAGGGAATCACCTATTTGTTATTATAATAGTTCCATAGTTTTATGATTTTCCCAGAAGGATCATCCCTAGTGTAAAAATCAAAGGCAGGCTAAATAACTGGCAGTAAAAGTAGAATAGGCTTAGTACAAGAAAATGAGGTTAAGAAACAACTAATGAAGTAGGGAAAATGAAAACGGGTTTAAAATGCTAATTAGAGCAAAAATAAGAGAAGTTGAAGAATCACCATGTAACAAGATGATACAGTAAGGCATTAAAGCGTAATAGTTCAGAGATAAAGTCAGTAAAGTCTAAATTGTATCCATGGAAGTTAGTTGCTAAAGCCAAGTATAATCATGAAAATTTCTCAAATTAAGGAGACTGAATTGGGGTATATATGTTGAAAAAAGATTAACTACCTGGAAAGATATAGACACCTTTAAAAACTCTTCCAATCAACTTACCCGTAATGATTCCATGTATGATTTATGACAATCAATATGTAATGTGTGTCCACAGGTTTGTACATAAACACCTCCTTCCCAGCCAATTGATACTGCCAAAAGACAAGAACTCTTAAAAAAAAAAAAAGACAAAGCAATTAATTTTTTAAAGTATAAACATTTAAATACATCCACGTGAACCTCTGTATGATTACACACCATTATACTAATGTGGAGTTTTTAGTTTTATGATATAAATTAACACCTAAATAGACAGCTCTAAGGTAATATCTGTAAAAGTAGAATATATGTCGTTTTAGCTCCCAAATATCTATTTGCATAATGAAAGAGAATAAATATGATTGACTAGCTTTTCTCCACACCATAAAATATGAGCCCTCAATATTAGAGTTCAGAAAAAACTATATTGTTGTTCATTATTTTATATCTCTGTATGGTACTTAATCTCTCTCTCTGTCAACAGCTTCCTTCTTGAAATGCCTTCTTCTCTATGGTTTTCATAATGCCACTCTCTTCTTGGTTTTCTTTCTCTCTCTGTTGTTCTTATGCCCCCATCTAAGATTTTTTTCTTCACCTGCCCCCTCAATGTTTATACTCCTCAAAGTTCTATTCTCAGTGCTATTCTCTTCTCATTGAAACTATTCTCCATATGGATTCAGTTAGTAATTTCAGTTACCCTGAAAGCTTAGGTCTCTTGCCTGAGTGTCAGATATACTCAGTTGCCAACCAGAAATCTCCAATTTGCTGTCCCTCAGATAACATAAAATTACCATATCTAAAACTTGTCATCCTCTCCATGAATCTTTCCTTTCCTCTTGGCTAAAAAATCTCACCATCAATTTAGTCGCCGAGTCAGAAAACTAAGTCATTCTACCTCAACTCTTGCCTGTAGCCATAGCACTGTGGCATCCGATCTCTGAAGCTAAGCAGGGTCGGACCTGGTTAGTACTTGGATGGGAGACCTCCTGGGAACACCAGCTGCTGCAGGCTTGGGAGACTGCCCCAGCAACCCACTCCAAAAAATCAATCCACCATTGAAAACCCTATGAACAGCAGAGAAGCACTGACAATAGTGTTTCCCCTGTTGTATATAGGGTCGCTATGAGTCAGATACCGACTTGACAACACCTAACAACAACAACGACTCTTATCTTTATGCCACAATTTTAGTTCCCAGAATCACCTCTCAAACTACAAATGGGCTTAAGAACTTTTCAAAATCTCTTAGAGTTCTCATCATTTAACCTTCATCAAATGACATTTGGGAGTGAACTTGAGTTCACACTCTAGAGTCTATACTAAATGCAGAGTAGATGGACAGATCAGAGCAATATGACGCACAAGGCCTAACATGAGTGACAGTTCCATGATGAAAAGTTTGAGAGCTATCAAACAAGAATGCTTCTCCATGCTTAAAAAACTGAGTAAACCTTTAGATTTTATTTTCTTGTTGAAAAGAAATTTATATATGATAACGTCAGGTGACCAAATGATCTTTAAGTGATAGTGCACAAAATTCCAATATTAAATCAAGACTTTTCCTGAGTATCTGAAAGTTGAAAATATTACACAGTACAAAATGCCTTCCAAGTTAATGTAAAGATGTACAGAAAGATAAATCAAATACTCACAGCAGATGAGCAAGTTTCCACAATTACAAATCAGAAAAACAAGAGGGCTGCAAATCTGTTTTATATTTTGGTACTGCTTGAAACAGAAGCAGGTTTTGGTGTTAGATTATTCTAGAACAGTTGGTAGTTGGTTAATAAATAACCTGCTCTCTGTGGGACTATACTATAAAATGTAATTAATCTTTATTTTTAAAAATGGTAGTTTTTAAGACTCAAAATAGTCATTTGCCTATGTAATTATTAGTGTCATATTTGAGTTTACTAAAGTCAAAAGTATGGGAAATCTCTGGATAAGAGATTAATGTTTTAGAGAAACCCCAACTATGTGCATAATCACTGTTGTAATAATTTTTGAGCACTTTGTGAAGATTAAATTCTCATATTTATTAAACTCTCATACAATACATGATGCTATCCTTATTTATAAAAATGAAAACTTTACTAGGATCACTAAGTTATAAGTGATAGAGCCCAAGTCCAAGCCCAAGTCTAACTCCAAACTCAGATTCCTTCCCTCTACTATGTCATATCTCCCATATGTAATACATCCAGTTTCTATAGTCAGTTACTGTTTTACATAACTACAATTCTATGTCAACTCTAAAATACATGTATTTGATCTAAAGAGAGCAAGATCTATGCAGTTTAATTCTATAATTAGTATTGGTGCCTATTAATAGTTACTCTTCTATAGTCTTCTGGCTATCAAATTCTGGTACTCCATGTATATAGTAATTCAGTAAAAAGTTCAGGAAGCAGAAAACATGTTCTAGCCCCTAATTGGGCTATTAAACCAATATAAGAAAAGGCCTTAGACCTTCAAAGGCCTACAGTCCAGGTACCATGACATATGTACATAAATTAACTATTATGAAAGTACACCAAAGTAATGACGTTGGAATAAAAATTTCACAATCACTAACAGAAATACCATAGAATCTAATCCAGTTCAGATTTCAGTTCAGAGTCTTTTTATTTAAAAATCAGTAACTATTCTGGCTTGTAAGAAAGACATATCTAACCTCTACTTTATTGGATCTTCCCTTCCCTCACAATTTTTATACTCTTAGGTCTGGGCTGTATTTTGATTGAATCAAAAAAAATTTCCCTTTGGGTGTGATGGCACACACCTGTATTCCCAGCAACTTGGGAGGCAGAGGCAGGAGGATCACAAGTTCAAGGACAGAGGCATTTTGTGTAACTTAGCAAGACCCTGTCTCACAGCAAAATCAAGATGTACATATTTGGTAGATATACTCAAAAAAAAAAAAAAAAAAAAAAAAAAAAAAAAAAAAAAAAAAAAAAAAAAAAAAAAAAAAAAAAAAAAAAAAAAAAAAAAAAAAAAAAGACGTGCAAGTAGAAAAGAAACCATTGGTGGTGAGGGAAGGGATGAAAGAAGGGGATTAGAAGACAGTAGGGGGGACATGAAAGTGAGCAATGTACAATGAAATGCATGTACGGAAATGTCATAAGGAAACCCATTAAGTTGTACCAAATATTACCAATTAGAAAAAAAGAAAAAAAATTTCAAGAGGGGGGCTAGGAATGCAACTCACTGGTAGAGCACTTACAAAGTATGGGAAAGGCCCTTAGTTCAATGGCCTCAGTACAATACAAAAATTCCTATTTGGTTTTGGGATTCAAGTCTATCCATTCGAAGTGATTCAAAATGATAAAACTGAAAACAGGAGTTAAGACAAAAAATAAAATCTAAATAAGGGGGCAACAAAACTGTAGAAAAAAGAACTTGGTATAATTTCAGAATTTTCTTGGAAATTACTTATTAAACTCTGATTGACAAAGTAATATATGTAACCTATAAAACGTTCAAAGCACCAATAAGGAATTTTAAAGATGTAAAGCAAAGGAAGCATGCATGCTCACAGTATATACACAAGCTACTTTTACAAAATAACCATTTCATTTGAAAGTCTCTGAAAATATATACAAGCATAATCCTCATTATCTAATCCAAAGAGCCTTTGTAAGGCCTAATGTTAGCCCTTCTACCTAGGCCATTTTGAATATTAAAAATATCACTGTACATTTATATTGACCTGTATTATGTGCAAAGTGATCTAAAGGAACTTTTACCCTGGTAGGTTACTATAAGAAAGACCATTCTAAACCCTTTACTGATGAGTAAATGAAGTCTTAGTGTGTTTAAGGGATTTGGCCAACCTCATAAAGTTCAGAAATGACAGAATCAGAATAAAACCCCACTCTTTCTGGTCTTCGACTCTTTGTACTCTATACATTACCTCCCTAAGTAGAACCAAAAGCTCCTCTCAAAGGCCCCAGAAACCTCCTCAGTTCAGCATATTATGCAAACAAACTCTACTCTGGCTCTTACCATCACTAGGTCTTTATTCTTATTAAGTATTCCATTTTCTACTTCCCCTACTAACTTCTTCCAATTAAATAAGTGAATTTACAGGCAAGAAAAGAAGTTTTATTTGAAAATCAGTCATGACAATAATCTGAAATAGTTAACTAAAAACAATGCTTTGTTTATTTATTTTTTCCAGTACTAAGGGGCTGAATCCAGGACCTCACACTTACTTTCCAAGCAGTCTACGATTTTATCTTGAGACAGAGTCTCGAGTCTTGCTAAATTATGTAGGCTATCTCTGGCCTCAAACTTGTGATTCTCCTGCCTCTATCTCCCAATTCCCTGGGATTACAGGTGTGTAACATCACACCTGGCTGCTTTACTTTATATTTTAAGTATTTTAAGTTGTTATCATATGTTTGCTTGATTCAGGATTTAATAGGTTCAAAAAGCTACAAAAGAAAGGAAATCCCATTTGATAATCCACTCAAGAAATATCAAAACTGTCATGGCAATTTTATCCTTTGTGCAGGGGCGCAATGCTGGGGATCAAACCCATAGCCTCACATATGCTAGGCAAGTGCTCTACCATTAAGCTACTTTCCCAGCCCATGTAATAATTTTCAAAAGAAGTTAACAATGATGCTGCTATTAAATAAAAGTTTATCTTAAAAGCCTTGAGACACTTCATACTAGAGCTTCTAGATGCAAAAAGCAGGGAAAGTCTACCAAGTTTATTACAAGAAATCAGAGAATGCATAAATTGAATTTAATCTCCTTTACATTTTACAAATATCATGAGATTCTACTGCATATCTTTCCATGAAACTAAAAAGCAGCAAAACTTCATAAAAGATTGATACTCTAAGTTTTTGTCGTTAAGACTTCTTATTCTACTGAATGGGCTGGGATTTAGCTCAGTTGATAGAACGCTGCTCTGCAGTCTCTGAGGTCCCGAGTTCAATTCCCAGCACTGCAAAAATGGGAGAAGGGCCTGGCAATCCACTCCCAAGGCAATCCCATAACAGTCAGCCATTGAAAACCCTACGAGGGTTGCTATGAGTCGGATACTGACTCGATGGCACCTAACAACAACAACAACAATTCTACTGAATGGAATTGTGTATACTTTACAATAAACACTATTTAAAACACATATCACATTTACTGCTTGAAATTTTTATTTATTAACAGATTTCTATTTTGTTACTATCCATATATTAGAGGTTTTTTTCTAGTTAATTTCCAGATGTGAAATCAGAATAACGTTTTGGTAAAAGAAAATAATATATAAACTAAAACTCTGTAAGGAAATAACCATCACCTTTGCGGTATAAAATACAATTCAATAAAAAGAGTACTTACATCCTTGAAATACCGCTGTAATAATGAAAGCCTCACATCATGAACTGCTGCACATGTGTCCCAAGGGTAAATCTGCTCCTCTTCAGTGACTGGCAACTTTTTTGGCTCAACATTGTCACGGCACTGCCCCAAAACTACATTAATGAACACATGGAATTGATTCACCAAAATAAGCCAGGTTATTTACCACAAGCTACATTAAATTTTCCACTATTAAAATATTTTTAGAGTTAGGTAAGGTGGTGCATACCTAGTAACCCTAGCATCATGTAAGGATGAGGCAGGAGGATTGCAGGTTCCAGGCAACATTGCGTCTC
>VMDO01043220.1:2500-10085 GCA_007922755.1 Pedetes capensis
AACTCTGCCGATTACCCCAAGGATGGGGAGAGCCCCCCCAGACAACACATCGCCTGCAGCTCTGTGAGAACCGAGGCAGAAGCGCCCAGCTAAGTGGCACCCAAGTTCCTCACCCTCAGGAAGTGCAGGATAATAAAGGTTTTTGTTTTAAATCAGTAGGTCTTGTGTTAATCTATTATGCGGCAAAGACTAATTAATACACATTCACAGCAGTCAAAAGGTGGAAACAAGGAAAGAATGCTAAATATATCGTAAAGTATCCACACAATGGACTGATACTCAGCAACAAAGAGAGGAAACTTCTGAAAAATGCAATAGCATGGATGGACCTAAAACCATTAAACAAACAGGAGGCCACATGATTCCATGATTCATAGGGAGTCTGGAGAAGACAAAACCTGCCTGGAGTGACAGAGAGCAGGTCAATGTTTGCCTAAGGTGGGAGCCGGCTGTAAAGAAGGAGACTCCTGGAGGTGACGGAAATGTCCTCTGTCCTTCTGTGCTGATATGGATGCATAGGTATTCATACCTTTTTCATAACTCCTTAAACTATATTCTTCAAATAGGCAGATGATGCTGTTGTTGTTATTAGGTGCCATTGAGTTGGTGTCCGACTCATAGCAACCCCAGGTTGTTGTTGTTGTTAGGTGCCGTGGAGTCGGTATCCGACCCATAGCGACCCTCATAGGGTTTTCAATGGCTGACTGTTTCGGGATTGCCTTGGGAGTGGATTGCCAGGTCCTTCTCCCATTTTTGCGGTGCTGGGAATTGAACTAGGGACCTCAGAGACTGCAGCGCAGCGCTCTACCCACTGAGCTAAATCCTAGGTACAACAGGCAAAACACTACCATCAGTGCTTCTCTGCTATTCATAGGGTTTTCAATGGCAAATTGATTTTTGGAGTGGGTTGCTGGGTCCTTCTCCCAAAGAGGCAGATAGGTACATATTATGTGCAAGTTAGGCCTCAATAAAGTTGATTTACAAAGTTAAAACAATAAGTCCCAATACAAATACTAAGTATACGGCAGCAAATTTTAAGAATCTAAAGGAAATGAACAGGATCCTAGAAAAATATCAATGACAGATATTGGCCTAAAATAAATGGAAAACCAAAATATACAGTGACCAAATAAGATGGTTAAAGAACTAGCAAAGGCTACTTGGAAGTCACGTAACTTCTTGATCTTCAGTTTCTTAATCTGTAAAATGGGAAGAAAGAACATCTCACAGAATTTTTGTAAAAACTAAACAAGCGCGCTTAGTATAATAGCTGGGATGCAGTAGGTGCCCCATACGAGTTTCCCTGATATGAAGTGGGGTGATTGAAGTTCATTAATTACTCATAGTTTTACTTCTCTTTCCGGATGGCTAACATTAAGTTATTTAATTGAATCGACAAACACTGAGTGCCTCCTTCTGAGATTTGTCCCAAGGAGAAGACACAAGAAGTAGGGAGTTAAATCCTCAGAAAGGGAAAAATAACAAACAACAAACAAGCAAACAAACAAAAAACTAACCATAAAACTGCACAAGGAAGGAGATGCAAAAGTGTTAACCGTGTTTAAACACACACCTCACTGCGAGCCCTAAGCTAGGATAACGTGTCCAACTTTGCACTGAAAATGGCTGGTTTCCCAAGTCTATGCCACGGCGTTGCAGGGGGGCCTCTGGGCAGCTCCAGCTGGCAGGGAGAGGGATCTGAACGCGACCTGGAGAGTCTTCTGCTGTGGCCGCCAGGGGAAGCCTCAGAGCCCAGGGGAGGAGCGTGTGCTGCCCCGAGGTCTGGGAGCGGTGTTCGGAGGAGGCAGCCCCTGCCAGGTTGGAGGTCTTGGAACGCGGCAGGCTGTCCGCTGGCCTCCTTCCCTCTCCCTAGCACACACTGTTTCTCTTCTGTTTCTCTTCATCTCCTCCATCTGGGAAGGTTCAAGGCTTTCCAACAGCTGGAGTCCCTGCAGCTCTGCCCTGGGTGGTACAGAATGCCAGGGAGCACGGCTTCGGACAGCAAGAGGCAGTGCCAGGCTTTTCTCAAGAGAGCACAAGTGAGTTCCAGCGTAGCCATTATCACGTCCCTCCACCTCCAGCCGTGCCTCCCGCACTCAGAGAAATTCAGCACTGCAGAGTCAAGCCGGACTCCAGGGGACAATTGCTAAGAATCTACCACTGCATCGTGGGAACTGTTCAGTCTCCAGAGGAGGATACGCAATCCAAGCAAGGTGGCTGTCATTGAAAACAAACACACCCATTAAATGGGCTCCTCCAGTCAGTGGATTTGAGCCTCAGTTTTCTTGTCTCTAAAATGGAGATATTACCCCACTTCTTTTGTATGGCTGTTTTGAGAATGAAACAAGGTACCATCCGTCAAGTGCATGGTACAGTCCCTGGCTCGTAATTGAGGCTCAATAAATATTAACCTTTCTTTGTCCACAGTCATTTCTCACAGGTCCACCTGGAGTACCCAGGACAACTTAGCCCATCCTGCTAAGTTTTCCTTGTTGCCCCTTACCGACAGCCACAGTAAAATCTGGAGAGATCTGGTGTGTTCTGCAAAGAAAACAGTTCAACTCAAATTCAACTTAATAAGCATCTGAGAAACACAAAATAATGTTCCTTATAGGACCTGGAGGTCAAAGGTGATTTCCGCATCTTAAAATAATACACTATTGACTCTTGTGGGAAGAAATGGAAAGAATTTTTTTAAATTTATTTTCACAAATACAGTGTTTGATTTTTCAAGCATCACACCTTAGAAATCTTGATATCCAACCTAAGGAAAGTGAAAAGCGTTTGATTCTTTGGTTGAGGAAGTACACAGTAGTTCACTTTAAGAATCTGACCCTCAGCCAGGGACGGTGGCTCACGCCACTGTAATCCCAGCAAGGTGCGAGGCAGAGGCAGGAGGACTGTGAGTTCAAGGCAAGAGGCAACCTGTGCAACTTAGCAAGACTCAAATAAAAAGTAAAAAATGGGCTGGGGGTGCAGCTCAGTGATCCAGCACTTGCAGAGCATGCAAGTGTGAGGCCCTGGGTTCAACCCCCAGTACTGGGGAAAAAAAATCAAACCTACCAAATAAACAAAAACAACACCACCCTCCCCATAGCAGCAGACATGACCTCAGGCAAGCCAGCCTCCACTAAAGGAATATTCTCATATTTCAACTCCCACTCATCACTCCAGAGCCTCTTGCTATGTTCCTGCATCTCAAATTCCTTTGCAGCTCCCTCACGCCTGGTTGTTCAACCCTTCCGAAGGAGGTTGCTGTTGGACTATCCCCTTGGCTATAATATCCCTGAACTCTCTGCTCCCCTTCATAACACCTTTCAAAAACCTGTCCTGCCTCACCTCCACACCCACACATAACTCTGAAATCCTCTACTAAATCCCAACATCTTACCACCTAATTCAGACACAGCCTCGTTGGTGGTCCGCAAACTGTAAAACACAGGTGAACAACTGGACTCCGAGAATCTTTTTTGTTTTGTTTTGTTTGAGATAAGATCCCGCTGTGTAGCTCAAGCTGGCCTGGAACTCGTTATGTAGACCAGGCTGGCCTCAAACTCATGCTGATCCTCCTGCCTCAGCCTCCTGAGTGCTGGGATTACAGGTGTGGGCCACCATGCCCAGATCACGCCAAGAATCTTGTTATTCATGTTTAGACACAAAACAAAATTTAAAGGTAAGGAAAACACTATAATAAACCTTAATGTACCTATCACCCAGCTTCTCCTCTTCCCTTGATGATTTTGAAATGAGCTTACACATCAGATGGTTTTTGCCCAGTATCCTTTCAGCATCTATCCCTAAAAGATAAACACAATCGGCCCTCACATCCACATTCTACATCTATGGATTCAACCAACCACAGATTGAAAAAAAGTGTTTTGTTTAAGGAAAAGTGTCTGTAACGAATATCACAGACTTCTTGTCATTATTCCCTAAACTATACAGTATAACGGGCTGGGATTTAGCTCAGTGGGTAGAGCGCTCTGCTGCAGTCTCTGAGGTCACGAGTTCAATTCCCAGCACTGCAAAAATGGGAGAAGGGCTTGGCAATCCACTCCCAAGGCAATCCCCAAACAGTCAGCCATTGAAAACCCTATGAGGGTCGCTATGAGCCGGATACCAACTCGACGGCACCTAACAACATACAGTATAACAAATTATTGATGTCGGATTTACATTACATCAGGAATTATAAGTAACCTAGAGGTGATTTGAAGCAGAGAAGATGTGCATAGGTTATGTGAAAAATACTACAACATTTCAAATAAGAGACTTGAGCACCCGTGGATTTTTATATCCTCAGTAGGGTTCCGAAACCAATCCTCCAGGTGCCAAAGAAGATTATACGTTAAAAATCACAACTATGTGATCGCACCTAAAAATACCTCTCAATGGTAAGTACTCTCAATGGTAAGTAAGTACTAACTTTCAGTCTAAAAGGTGCTGATACAACAAAGCTAGCTCTTCCCTAGCGCTGCCTCCCACACATACCCGCAAAGGAACACACACAGGCGCTCTCAGAAGAAGAAACATGCAAGACACGTCACCAACTGACAACAGGCTGTCACCAATGCTTTCCAGACAAAGACCGCCAGACCCTCCTGTGGCTGACCAAGGTGGACTTCCTCTGAACTGCGGTGCAGGAACACACACTGAGAGATCATGGAGCGTCCCAGCCAGGCAGAGTCAGAAAGAACCTGCCGGAGGATACGGGCCTTGGTGGGGAAACTTCTGGGAGGCTCTAAGGAAGCAAGGCTCACTCTAGAGGGAACGTTGTCAGAAACTAGATGCTATTCTGTGCCTGGGTATCTCGATGGGCCTTGTTTGTAGAGAGTAGAGCCGTTAAAGCTGTCATTGGTGAACAAGGCCCAGCCACGCGTTCAGCAAGAAAGGGGAATGTTGGATATTTTGTGTTGCGTGGTGACTTTGTTTTTATCTCGCTTTGGTACAGTATGAGAGCAACCTTGTCTGATAAAGATGTCCTGTGAGAGCAGAGTGCTATGGGGCACACCTGTCATCCCGAGACTGGGGAGGCAAAGGCAAGCGGATCGTGAGATTGAGGCCAGAGGCAGCCTGCATAACTCATCGAGACCCTGTCTCAAAACAAAAAGTACACAAATGGGCTGGCGGTGCCCTTGCAAAGGCATGCGCAAGGCCCTGGGCTCAACCTCCCAGTACCTAATAAGCAAAACCAAACACCCCCAAACCAACAACAACAGAATGATATTCTGTGAGACTGTTTCTTTTCAAGAAGAGAATACAATGGCCCCTGAGTGTCAGCCCAGCTTGTCATCATTATCGACGTCTAGCTGGATATCAGGGGCTACTTTTTTCTTTGTTCATTATCCTGTCACTTCTGGAGGTCAATAAAGACATTGGAAAACTCCACCTGTGGTGCTGGTTCCACTTGACTTCCCACTTTTCTTTTTGAGCTATTTTTCCACCACTCATTACTTTTTGGTGCATGTGTTCTGTTATAGCACATGCAAGTGTGTATACGTTTCCTTACTCTTTTTCCAGAGGAGGAAAATAAATTTATGTGTCCATGAATGAAAAGTGTTTGAAAATGTAAAACTATCCCTATTACCAATTTATTGTCAGACACTACAAAAGCAAGCTTACTTTGGTAGATGTGCAACATTTTACTTGGATAGGGCAATAACCATGCCTGCCTGCATGGCAATCAATCAATTCATTGAGTTAACATGGGCAGTTTTCTCAAATTCCCACTCACCATCCCCCTCACTGGGATCTTCAGTATGAAATACATTGTACTCAGTAAAAATACACAACAAAATGCAAAACAAACAAACACACACACACACACACACACACACACACCCTACCTCTTATTGTTAGGTGCCATCACGTTGGGTCCAATTCATAATGACCCTATGTTCAGCAAAATGAAACACTACACAACACCGTTCCATGCACACGATCTTTTTATGTTTGAGCCCATTGTTGCAGACGTTATGTTTCTTCTCATTTTGAATCAGCAAAAGGAGGTCCCAGGGACTTTATTCCGTTCCCATCATTAAGGTCAACTAAAGTGTTGAAGTCTGCATCCATAGCACCCTAGCATCCAATTCTGCCTTGTCTCAGAAGCTAAGCAGAGTCAGCCTGGTTAGATTTGGGGTGGGTGACTACTTGGGAACACCAAGTGCTGAAGGCTAAGGAGAAGGGCCTGGCAATCCACTCTCTAAACAATCCACCAATGAAAACCCTAGGAATAGCAGAGGAGTAATGACATAGTGCCAGGCATGACACAGTGTCAGAGAGTGTTTCGTTCTCTTCTCCATAGGGTCACTAAGACTTGGACCTGACTCAAGGGCACCTAACCACAACAACAACAAAGGGTTGAAAAGCAAAGACGTCACATTGAAGATGAAGGTGCACCTGACTCATGCCATGGTATTTTCAGTTGCATCATATGCTTGTGAAAACTGGACATTGAAGAAGGGAGACAGAAGAATTGATGCTTTTGAATTATGGTTCTGGAGATAAATATTGAATATACCACGGGCTCCCAGAAGAACCAACAGGTCCGTCCTAAAAGTGTAACCAGAGTTCTCCTTGGAAGAAAGGATGGCTAGACTGCATGTTACATATTTTGGACATGTTGTCAGGAGGGACCTATCCCTGGAAAAGGACATCATGTTAGGGAGAGTGGTGGGTCAACAACAAAAAAAGGAATGCCTTCAACCAAATGGATTGACACAGTGTCTACAACAATGGGCTTAAATATAAAGAAGATCTTGTGTGCGATACAGTATCAAGGAGTATTTTGTTCTGCTGTACACAGGGTCGCTATGAATCAGACCCAACTTGACGACACCTAACAACACTACTCCGAGGAGGCAACTCTTTCCCAGTCATTTCTTGAATGTCTTCTGGCCTTGGGGGGCTCATTTTCTGGCACTATATTTGACAGGACTTCTCTGCTACTCACAGGGTTTTCAATGGCTGATTGTTTCGGGAGTGGGCTACCAGTCCTTCTCCCTAGTCTTAGTCTTAGTTTGAAAGCTCAGCTGAAACCATGGGTGGCCCTGCTGGAATCTGAAATACCAGTGGCATAGCTTTCAGCATCACAGCACCACACAAGACCCCACAGCACCACAAGCTGACAGACACAGACATCACCAGCTTCCTTGGCCACTTTTTGCTATGTCTCTGTCCCCTCCCACACCAGTGGCTATTTTAAAGCAAACCACTGGCTATTATCTGCTTTTCCTTACTAGAAAAAAATGAAAAAAGATAAAGGCTAGTGTTCCAAGTTGGTGTACCACAATGTCATATTTGCTCACACATAGAAATTTAAGGAAAATTTTCACTGAAAGATGACATTGAAAATAAGCAACAATTTTAGAATAAAGAAATGGTTTTACCTTATTTTTGACAAAGGAGCAAAGCAAATAAACTGGAAAAAGGACAGCCTCTTCAACAAATGGTGCTGGGAAACATGGTCATCCACATGCAGAAAAATGAAAGTGGATCCGCATCTCTCAATATACACGAGAGTTAACTCAAAATGGATAAAAGATCTCAACATAAAACCAGAAACTTTAAAACTCATAGAAGGCAA
>VMDO01043221.1:0-10049 GCA_007922755.1 Pedetes capensis
TTTTGCATCTATATTATGCATTTGTCAGGTTCTCATCTCAAAGCACATGCAGTGTTAGTCATGTCTTTCAGAAATTTTAATACATTATTTTTATTTATTTCCCCATAGTTCGTTTGGTAACAGAAAACATTAATTGTTACTAGATACTGCTACTTTTTACTTGCATAGATAAGACAAAAATGGACTCAGCAGATTGAAAAGACAGTAACTGCCTCATTTATTTTTCCATTTTCTATTTCCTTATTTTGTAATCACTGTCCCATTGTGGCATCATTTGTCTTTGTTTTTCAGATAATCTATCTAATATTAGCAAGTGGTTGTTCATTTTTATCATAGCTTTGGAATGAAAAATGTTCCCCTTCTTCTCTTTCTGTTATTGTGGATGGCAAGAATAATGTCCTTATCCCAAAAGATGCCCAAGTCTTATTCCTGAAACTTGTGAACTTGGGTATATGTAACCTTACTTGATAAAAGGGACTGTGTAGATGCAATTAAGCTTAAGAATTTGAGATGAAGAGATTTTCCTGGATTATTATTAAGAATAAGGTCCAGTGTAATTGTATGAGTCTCTAAATAGGATGACAGACGTGTGGGTCAGAAAGATGCAATGAAAGAAGATCTTACATCCACTATTCTTTGAGTTAGAGATAGAGGAAGGGGCATATAAGCCAAGAAATGTAAATGTCTTCGAGACATTTTAAAAAGTCCTCAATGGACAGCCAATAAAAATATAGAGACTTTGTTCACAACCACAGGAATTGAGTTCTGAAAACAATCTTCAGGATCAGGAAATGGATTCTCCTCTAGAGCCTCTGGAAAAGAAAATAAATTGCTAACTACTTGATTTTAGTGCAGTGAGACCTGTCATAGACTTCTGATATAAAGAAGGATAAAATAAATTTTTATTATTTTAAACCAGTAAATTTGAATTTGTTATGGTAACAATAACAGATAATATGCATTTATAAAAATATTTCATATAGAAATTAATCTCTCCAGATTTTGCTTCAATTTTTCTTAAGAAATGAAGAGAAAACTTTGATTTATTAAGGATCATCTCTGTTATATGTAACTAAAAAAATGAAGCCATTCTTATTTGTTATGTGCTCCATTGAGGAAAATTTCACCTACAATTATATGAGATAGATCAGTTAAAATACATAAAATGACAGATATTTCTAACCAAGCTGGAACCTAATCCACAGGCTCAAATATAAATTTTTATAAAATTAAAATTCAGGCTACATACCTGAAAAGGGCCTCTTAGCTAAAGTATTTCAAAACAGAAACAACCAAACTGGGTAGACATTGAGGGTGTCCAATTGGGCTGATTGTAAGCTACTTCAAGGTGGAAAAGAAATCTTAAGGGATATAAATCTGTTCTTATTTGTTTCTTACAACTTAAAACCTTGATTCTGAACATTTATTTTACCAAAAATTATGAAAGTGTCTTAATAACTATTATGGAAAAATACTATTATTTTTTATTTTGCAGTACTGGGGGTTTGAACCCAGGGCCTCACACATGCATGCATTGCAAGTGCTGTCTCACTGCGCTGTACTTCTAGCCCTTTTTTTGTTTGTTTTTAATTTTTATTTTGAGATGAGGTTTTGCTAAATTTCGCAGGCTGCCTCTGGTCTTGAACTTTTGATCTTCTTGCTGCTGCCTCCTGAGTCTCTGAAATTAAAAGCGTGAGCCACTGTACTAGCTGATAAATACTATTTTTAACACTTTTATCTTTCAAAGCAAGAATACAATATTATCCTCCATATAAGTATTTCCACACTTAGAATTTTTAAAAGTGTAATGTGTATCATTTCAATGACTTTTTTTGAAGTTACATCATAATTTTTATTGGAAATTTTTAATGCACACTTTAATGTGATTCATTCTGACATGCATTTCATTGTGACATTACCATATATGAATTTTGTTGTACACTGCACAGACAAGTTCCCCCTTACCCTATTGTGCACTTCCTACCCCCATTCCACCCCCCACCAATCACCTCTCTTTCATTTGTTTGTCTTTTTGTGGTAATATTTTTCTATATATATGAGAACAACTCTGAGATGACACATAATATACCCATTTTTATAGAGAAAGAAACTAAGGCTTAGAGAGGCTAAAGAATTTGTCTAATGTGTCATCTAGTCATTATTTAACTAATTACTTAACTAATTCATTATACATCGTCAAGGACTAAATAACTGCCAGATAGAATAACTAGAAGGTAGGAAACTGTGATGAGGACTTAGAGTTTTAAATTCCAAATATAAGTTTCCCACTTTGCTTCTGAAAATATTTTTGAAGTGGAAAGTTGATATCTTACTGAAGGATGTACCTTCATTACTCTGAAATAGCAACATGTAAATGAATTTCTAATCTTTTTCCTTTTTATGGAGAATAGGAAATACCAAATTTTCTCAATTACCTGGGAGGTACATGCCCAATTCCAGGGACAGTAAACACCTTAAAAATGGAATCCTCTCACAAACAGAAGCCCTATAAAGAAAGAATTTAGAGGAGTGGGGAATAAAATTTCCTTTCTTTTTTCATTTTTACACCCACTGATTAGTACAAGATTATGAGGATTTATAAAAACAAAGCTATAGATAATTATTAGAAACTGCTTGTAGGTACTAGTTTAGAGATATAACATATATGAATTCTTACTTTTTCACTGGCCTGCCGCCTCACCACTGTGGCATCAGATCTTGTAAGCTAAGTAGGGTGGGGCCTGGTTAATATTTTGAATGGGAGACTACCTAGGAATACCTGATGCTGCAGGCTTGGGAGGAGGACCTAGAAACCCACTCCCAAAAGAGCAATCAGCCATTGAAAACCCTATGATAGCAAAGACTCACTAACAATAGTGCTGGGCATGGCACAGCAAGGGTAGTGTTTCATCTGTTGTACACAGTGTTGCTATGAGTTGGATCCCATTTAATGGCACCTAGCAACAACAATTTTTCACTGAATAATAGTTTTTAGGGTAAAGCTGTTACAGAGAGTTTTTGCAAGGGTTAAGGAGCTGACAGACACTTCTCTATTTTGATCTTTTTGCAATTAAATGTCCACAATCACTTGAATCTGTTTTTTTTTCATTTTCTACCCTTAACAAGTATATGTTAAGAAAGAAAACTTTAAATACAGTTTCTTTTATTTTCTTCACCTGTTAATCTGTAATGCATGAGGCATAATAATAAATATGTCAAAAGATGAACAGCAATTTTGATTGATGTTTTTTTCTTTTTCTGCTGTACTGAGGGTTAAACCCAGGGCCTCCCACTTGCATGCTTTGCAAGTGCTGTACCACTGGCTGTACCCCCAGCTCATTTTTTTTGTTTTACTTTTTGAGATAGAGTCTCACTAAATTATGCAGACTGCCTCTAGTCTCGAACTTGTGATCCTCTTGCCTCTGCCTCTCGCGAATCACTAGGATTACAGGCATGCACCATCACACACACGGCTTAATTGATCTTTTAACATGTATGCTTTCTTTTGATTGAAAGGCAGGATATTAGATATATCGATATAGACAGAAAGATACCAGACTTAACACACATTTATTTACAATATGTATTTATCAAAATGTATGTATATGAACACTCCTTTCTGATAAAATCTTGCACCTTAAAATAGAGCGGCTATTGAAGCCCATGTTTAGTTGTTCATGTCACTATTACATTTTCATTTATTAAATTACCAAGTGTTTTGCACGAAAAGAAATGCAGAAATGCACTCTATCAAACAGAATATTAGTGCTTAAATCCTGTGTACACTAAAGACCCAAAAGGAGGAAACAAATTGATGGTGTTTTCAGACCGGCATGCTCAGCACAAATTTGATCAAAGGAACATGTTAGAGATTAAAGTAATTGAACTAGTAATTGGCATTTTAGCTTCTCTCTTCAGGGGCTCTCAATTTCTACATCTTTTCTCAGAACAGCAAAAATTAGTTTTTCATGTAGTTTTCCATTTTCCATCTTCGTTTATATATGTCAATTTTTTGGTGATTTCAACAAACATTCAAGAGGATTGTTGTTAGGTGCCTCGGAGTCAATGTCTGACTCATAGCGACCCTATGTACAACACACGAAACACTATTGTGCTTCTCTGCTATTCATATTGTTTTCAATGGCTTATTATTTTGGGGGAGTGGGCTGCCAGGTCCTTCTCCCAAGTCCAGAGCATTTGTTCTTCCCAGGCAGTCTCCTATCCAAGTACTAACCACACCCAACCCTGCTTAGATTCTGAGACCTGACAGAATCAGATGCCACAGTGGTAAGGTTGCAGGCATTCAAGAGGATGGTTGTCTAACAATACGTATTCACAGAAGCAAACCATTAGCTATGAAAGAAACAAAAATCCACCAAAGATAAGGATTATAAATACAGCTTTAATCCATTGTCTAAAAATATTAGGTTCATATTATACGTAAGCCAATTCAGTTAGGTTATTAAGGAACTGTGAGATTCCTCTACTACCTTGGATTTGGGCGTACCAAACATTTCCTGGGCATAAGTACATTCACTAGATGTTTTGATTTTTTACTAATTTCTTTACAGTGGTGTCTACCTCTCAATCAAGAAATGTTATGTCTCTCGTTTCAAAAAATTTAAAAGCATTCTCTGAAGTTTAATAGTCTCTATGCCACTATCCACTCTCCCCTTCCCAAGACTGCCAAAATTTTTGAAAGGTAGCTTACACATCCTGCTTCCACTTGCAAAAACCACTGTTGTTCCATTACTTTAATTCTATCACCATAGATAAAATAAAGTCTACAAAATACAATAAATAAAATAAATTCTAGAAAAATTCTAGAAAAATTATTTTCTCTTTCAGTATTAGTTTTCTTCTATGCTCTCTATTCTCTTCTGGATCTTACACTACATAGGCATCGTAACCTCCTGCCCTATCTCCATTTATCTTTTTCTTCCTATCTTTGTTTTTCTAAAACCCTTATATTTCCTATCTCTTAATCTATATGTATTGCATCTTAAATATTTTTTCAGTTCTATCTTCCTGTTCAGTACATCTTTCTTTAATCAGATACTTAAGCTATTGATTAAGGTTTTAATTTCAAAGCTTATATTAACTTATCTGTAACAATTATATTGGTGATTTATAAGTCTTTCCAGTAATTTCCATCATCTCTAGTTTCTTTCTTCTTAAATAGTTAATTCACTCATTATACTTGTAGAACTGGAGAGCTGAACCCAGGGCCTTGCCCGTGCTAGGCAGGTGTAGTATCACTGAGAGTACTCTCATCCCTATTTAATTATTTTTATTTTGAGAGACAATTATGCTAAATTGCATGGGTTTCCTCTGGCCTCCAACTCACATTCCTCCTGACTCAGCTTCCAAGTGTGGGATTACAGGTGTGCACTTGGGTACCACCTGCAGCTGTACCACTGTGGTGTCCGATCCTGTCAGATCTCGGAAGCTTAGCAGAGTTGGGCCTGCTTAGTACTTGGATAAGAAACAGCCTGGGGATACCAGGTGCTGTAGGTTTGGGAGAGGGACCTGGCAGCCCACTCCAAAAAAGCAATCAGCCATTGAAAACCCTATGAATTACAGAGAAACACTGACAATAGCATTTCATCTGTTGTACATAGGACTACTATGATTTAGACACCAACTCGATGGCATCTAACAACAACAACTAGGGCACCAGGCTTTTGCTAATTAATTTAATCTTATCTTTCAATTCTCTAGGGAGTCTCTATAAAGTATAAGGTAGCTTCATATATATAAACTTCATAAGAGTCTGAATCTATAGTTTCTTCTTTCTTTGATTACCTCTTGGTGGTTCAGTTCCACGGATGTTTGAAATTTGGTTTGTTAATTTTTGTTTCTTTTTGTTTTTTCCTCATGAACTCATATTTGGCTAAATTTAATAGTGAGAATTGAAAGAACTAGAAATTGAAATACTTTTCTTCAGATTAAAATTATATTTTATACTCAAGGAGCCAGGGGTACTACACACCTAAGGATCCTAGCTTAATGCAGGAGTTTCAAATTCAGCATCATCACCTTTCTGTGGACTCAAGGATTTATCTCTTTATCTTGGCACCATTGAGGGCATTTATCTCTATGGCAATCTACCTTTTCTCATCTATTGCTGTTTACAGCAACTTTCTTAAACTTTTGGCAACTTTCTTGAGGTTTTGATTTTCAATTCTGTGCATACTTTCTTCTTCCTTTCTTACTTGTCTCTGTCTCTCCTCTCCCTCCCTCTCTCTCTCTCTCTCTCTCTCTCTCTCTCTCTCTCTCTCTCTCTGTTTACCAAAAAAGTCTAACAATGCCCTGGAACTATGTTAGCTTAACTAGGATCTAAGTATACTGGAGCAGAGACGCCCTTATAGTGTGTCTAATCTGATGTTAGTTTGAAAATGTAATTCTCAATATGTTTGACAATGAATGAGTAATGTTATAATCAATATGTTTGGGCTCACTAAATATTTTAATGCCTGCAGCCATAGCCCTGTGGCATCTGATCCCGTCAGATCTCGGAAGGTAAGCAGGGTCGGGCCTGGTTAGTACCTAGATGGGAGACCGCCTGGGAACACCAGAAGCTGTAGGCTTGGGAGAAGGACCTGGCAACCCCCTCCCAAAAATCAATCTGCCATTGAAAACTCTATGAACAGCAGAGAAGCACTGACAATAGTGTTTCACCTGTTGTACAGAAGGTCGCTATGAGTCGGATACCGACTCGACAGCACCTAACAACAACAACAACAACAACAAATATTTTAATATACCTATGCAAAGTACTACTTTAGAAGATACCTACCAAAATGCTAGGGTAACAGTTTCAAATACTCCAGAAATGAACAATATTTTTATATCTATTAGAAATATTCATATAATTGGACGTCTGGCATTGTAATGACTCTTGCATTGCTCTTTCTGTTCAGTATTGCTTTGGCTATTTCAGGTCTTTTATGTTTATGTATGAATTTTAGGGTTGTTTTTTCTATTTCTGTGAAGTATGGCATTGGGATTTTGGTAGGAAATACACTGAATTTATAAATTGCTTTTGGTAGCATATCCATTTTCAAAATATTAATCCTGCCAACCAATTAGCAAGAAAGTCTGTCCATCTCCTAGTGTCTTCAAGTTCTTTCTTTAGTGTTTTGAAGTTTTTACTATATAGATTTTTCAGTTCCCTGGTTAGATTTATTCCTAGATTTTTTGAGGCTATTGTGAATAGAATTGTTGTTTTGATTTCTTTCTCATCTTGCTTATTGCTGCTATATAGAAATGCTACTGATTTTTGAATTTAGATTTTGTATCCTCCTACTTTGCTGAAAGTACTTATCAGATCTAAGAGTTTTCTGATGGAGTATTTACAGTTTTTAAAGTATAGAATCATGTCATCAGAAAATACGGACATCTTGACTGCTTTTTTTGTACTTTGACTTCTTTATTCCCTATTGTTGTTGTTGTTGTTAGGTGCCGTCGAGTCGGTATCCGACTCATAGCGACCCTCACAGGGTTTTCAATGGCTGACTGTTTCGGGATTGCGTTGGGAGTGGATGGCCAGGCCCTTCTCCCATTTTTGCAGTGCTGGGAATTGAACTCGGGACTTCAGAGACTGCAGCGCAGCACTCTACCAACTGAGCTAAATCCCAGCCCTTATTCCCTATTAGCATCCCTTTTATTTATTTTTCTTACCTTATTACCCTGGCTGGAACTTCAGTCACTACATTGAATAACAGGGGAGAGAGTGGGCATCCTTATCTCATTCCTGGTTTTTAAGGAAATGCTTTCAGTTTTTCATCATTTAGCAAAGTTTGCCATAGTTTTTTTTTTGTGTGTGTGTGTGTATAGCCTTTATAATGTTGAGGAATATTCCTTCTATTCCCATTTTCATCATGGCTTTTCCTGTGAAGGGATGTTTAATTTTATTAAAGGTGTTTCCTGCATCTATTGAGATGGTGATGTGCTTTCTGTGTCTGAGTCTATTTTTGGTCTATATTTTTCTTCCTATATTACATTAATTTATTTGCATATGTTGAACCAGTCTTGCATTTGTGGAGGTAGTCATACCTGGTCATAGTGTATGATATTTTTATGTGTTTCTAGACTTGATTTGCAAGTATCTTATTGAGGATTTTTGCAATTATGTTCATCAGAAAAACTGGTGTATAAATTTTTATTTTTCAAATTATACTAAAGGGCCATGGTAACACAAACAGCTTGATACTGACATAAAAGCAGACACGAAGATCAATGTGGTACAACAGAGGAATCAGAAGTAAACTTGCACAACTACGGTCACTTGATTTTTGACAACAGAGCTAAAAATATACAATGGAAAGAGGAAAGCCTCTTCAACAAATGGTGCTGGGAAAACTGTATACCCACATGTAGAAGAATGAAAGTAGACCCTATCTCTCATGCTACAAAACACAATTCAAAATAGGTCAAAGATCTTAATGTAAAACTGGAAACTTTAAGAATACTAGAAGAAAATATAAGGAAAACCTTTTAAACATAGGGTCAGGCTTGATTAGTACTTGGGTGAGAGACCACCTGGGAACACTGGGCGCTGTAGACTTGGGAGAAGGAACGGCAACTCACTCCCAAAAAACAATCAACCATTGAAAACCCTATGAATAGCAGAGAAGTACTGACAATACTGCTTCTCCTTTTGTACCTAGGGTTGCTATGAATCAGACACTGACGCACCGGCACCTAACAACACATTTGTCTTATTTGAGCTCTCATTTAAGTTTAATGTAATCTCAAGTGTTGCTTTTATAATTTGTTGTTGTTGTTAGGTGCCGTCAAGTCGGTATCCGACTCATAGCAACCCTCGTAGGGTTTTCAATGGCTGAGTGCTTCGGGATTGCCTTGGGAGTGGATTGCCAGGTCCTTCTCCCAGTAGCTCCCTTAGAAATAAGCACACGCACACAGACATTTCATGGCTCGTTCATTGTCTCGAAAAGTTTCTTGATTAAAAAGAACAAAAAATTGCTCTAGATACTTTCAGTTTGTTGTATTGATTAGTAGTTATGAACCTGATGGTTTAAGTAAAGATGCTTGAGAACTACAGCAAAGCTCTATGTCTGGTTCAAATAATTTGTTAAAAGTGAAATCCTGTCACACTGATGAAGATAGGTCAGACAGATTAAAAGTGTTACTCCAGACAGGTTTTAATGCAAAGAAAAAAACCCTAAAAACAAGTTTCCAAAAGGTATAAACCACTAGATTTGTCTGTCTGGGTTAGAATTGTCAAGTCATTTCTAGAAGTGGTCCTCATGGTAGCCAAATCCTTACAAAGAGCTTCCAATTCTGATATAACAATGATTTTCAGGTAAGGGTAATAGAAGTTGAGATGAAGTTAGTTTATTTAAAAATTTCTTGACATTTCAATCTGCAATACTAAAATATTACTATTAAAAGTTTTATTTTGTGACAATTTTGTAGCAAAAAGAAATGTTTGATACTTAAGCAGGACATATGGTTATGATAGAAATAAAGATAAACATACATATTTACCAGAGAAAAATCATTGAGCAGAAAAGTACAAAATCATGACTTGAAATATTGACCTCAAATCATGTGATAAAATCTAGCTCAAAGATTATGAATATGTTATCATAAATGTTATGAAATAGTATTGCATTTTATAATCTTTAAATTTAATGTATGCCTTGATTTCTCAGTACATTGTTTATGCCTTGTTTGACATGCTTAAATTCTTTCCATTTAATTATTTGAAAGCTTCTGAACAATTAATCCCCATATCACACTTGCCTATTGATGTTTCAGGTGTTGTGCAAATGTTCATCTACAGTCTACCACAAAAAAACAAACAAGCAAACATTTTATTTCATCGAAGTTCTACTTCAATTTTTAGAATATATTTTTTCTACTAATACAATCTCCTAAAGTGAAGGTAGATAACACTTCCCAACTGGTTCTATGATGCCAGTTTCCCAAGTCATCCTGTGAGGTCAGCATTTCCTTGATACTAAAATCAAGGACATCACAT
This sequence comes from Pedetes capensis, assembly GCA_007922755.1. NCBI lineage: Eukaryota > Metazoa > Chordata > Mammalia > Rodentia > Pedetidae > Pedetes > Pedetes capensis. Next base: position 10,010 of record VMDO01043221.1, read on the forward strand.
ACATGAAAAGAAAAATATGGACTAATACTTATTATGAACA
>VMDO01043222.1:0-10046 GCA_007922755.1 Pedetes capensis
TACAGATTTCTCATGAGCACAATTAGGTGTTGCTCTGCCACTGTAACCTTAGATATGAGCAAGGTTACCCAAGGTGGACAGGTTTTCAGCTCAGCTTCCAGACTAAGACAGACTAGGGAGTAGGACCTGGCGAGCCACTCCCAAAACAATTAGCCATTGAAAACCCTATGGATAGCAAAAAAGCCTTACAATTAATTTAATGTTTGTGCCCTGAGATGCAACTTAGTAAGGAGGGCATGGAAAAAGAGAGAAAAGGACCTATTAAATATTTTTAGAAAAATGATTCTTTGTCGTGTGTAGAGCATGAACAATATACTCTTTAGCAAATATTTTTAAAAGGTAAGATGCTTTGTTACTATTGCTAAAACTATTCTTAATCATAAAACTTCTGAAGTTCTTGTAACTTTTTTCCATACTTAATGTTGTTGTTGTTGTTAGGTGCTGTCGAGTCAGTATCTGACTCATAGTGACCCTCATAGGGTTTTCAATGGCTGTTTCAAGATTGCCTTGGGAGTGGGTTGCCTGTTCCTTCTCCCATTTTTGTGGTGCTGGAAATTGAACTCTGGACCTCAGAGACTGCAGCGCAGCACTCTACCAACTGAGCTAAATCCCAGCCCCTGTACTTAATAGAAGTTGTTTACCAATTTATTTTTGCTTGAAGTATGATTTTCTTGTCTGTCTCTTCCACCAAACCTCTCTTCCAAAAAACAAAAAATAAAAAAGGAAGTGGAACAGCTAGGGGTATTGTTCAGTGGTAGTGCATTTACCTTGGGGCTGGGATTTAGCTCAGCTGGTAGAGTGACCCTCTGCAGTTTCTGAGGTCCCGAGTTTGATTCCCAGCACTGCAAAAATGGGAGAAGGACATGACAACCCACTCCCAAGACAATCCCAAAACAATCACCATTGAAAACCCTATGAAGGTCGCTATGAGTCAGGCACGACTCGACGGCACCTAACAATAACAACAGTGCATTTACTTACTATGTATGAGCCTCTGTGTTCCATTCCTACCCCCACCATACACAAAAGATGGGTTTCTGTATGAACTGAGAAGACATGCAGTCATTTAATATTTTATATGCTTTTGAACTGTTTAACTTAATATTTAGAGACTTGATAATTTGTTTTATTTAATTGATAAAATGGTGATGTGTATTAATGTTAGTTTGGCCATATAGTTATACTGTCTAGAAATGTGTTATAAAAGTTCTGTGAGAAAAATAATACTGTGTTCATGAACTTGTAAAAACTGTGAGAGCTTAAAAATCTAAACAAATAATTAAAGGCAAAGTAAAATAATCCAGAATGACTGGACTATATACACTGACTATATTACCCTTAAACTGAAAATCAATCATTTCCCTGGTATTTCATCTTTCATAATCTATTACTGAAGAGATTGTGTATGTGTGTGTATGTGTGTGTGTGTGTGTGTGTGGTGCTGGGATCAAACCAAGGGTCTCACACATCCTAGATAAGACTTCAACCACAGAGGTATATCCTCAGCACTACTGAAAAGACTTTAAGAAGTTCAGAAACTGTTCAAGTACAGAAACTAAGCTAAATAGCTTCTGGAAAAGAATCACTAAAAGTATAAAGAGACTTTTCACTTACAAAAGTAAACTTTGCTAAACTCATAATCTAGAAAAATCCCAGTCTCATTAGCTCTTTCTATTGGCAGAAATTAGGTTCCCTTAGGACCCAATGGAAATTATTCATGTCAACATATTGCCCAATTGCCCAGAACCTACCCAGAAATAATGGCTGATTTTTCCAAACCCTAGGAAAATTCTTGACACACTCCTAATGTCCATTCAGGCTTATTTACCACTTCTACTTTCCAGAATAATCTTACTTTTTGGGTACTATGAAAAATATTGTTATGAACATTGTTGTATAGGTTAATTGTGAGCATATATTCATTTCTCTTGGGTGTATTCCTAGGAATAGAATTACTAGGTCGCATGACAACTCTATAAACCATTTTGCAAAACTATTTTCCAAAATGACTGTGCCATTTTACATTCCCACTAGCAATGTATGAGAATTCTAAGTATTCTATATCCTTGTCAATACTTGTTATTGTCCTTTTTAAAAACCTCTTTATAGCAGGAATAAAGCAACATCTCATTGTGGTTTTGATTTGGCATTCAATAACCAATAATGTCTGCAGCCATAGCACCCTGACATCTGATCCTGTCTGATCTCAGAAGCTAAGCAGGGTTGGCCTGATTAGTACTTGGATAAGAGACTGCCTGGGAATACCAGGTGCTGCAGGCTAGGGAGAAGGACCTGGCAACCCACTCCTGAAACAATCCGCCATTGAAAAATCCTATAAATAGCAAAGAAGCACTGACAACAATGGTGGGTGTGGCACAGTGTCAGGGAGTGTTTTGTCTGTGGTACATAGGGTCACTAGGAGTCAAAACAAACTCGACTCAGTGGCTCCTAACAACAATCAATAATAATGAGTACTACTGAGTAATATTACCGAGTGGCAGTACTGAGTAATATAAAAGGTCAAGGCTCACTGACCTTTTGGGTATCTTCTTTTGAAAAGCATTGAGTTCTTTGCAGATTTTAAGAGGGAATGATTTGATACTTTCATTATTGCTATGTGAGAGTTTTAAATATATACATAAGTGTGCGTGTGTATGTGTGCGTGTGTGTGTTCCTGATTCAAGCCCCTTATGAGGCATGTGATTTGCAAATAATCTCTCCCATTTTGTGGGCTGTCTTTTCATTTTCTTTATAGAATCTTTGAAGCACAAGAGCCTTTAATTTTGATGAGGTCCATTTTATCCGTTTTTTTTTCCTCTCTAGTCACTGTGTTTTGCTGCTGAGAAAACCACGAAGATTTACTTCTATGTTTTCTGCTAAAACTATTCCAGTTGTAGTTCTTATATTAAGCATCAGATACCCTTTGATGTTTTTTAAAATATATATGGCTTAAAGTAGGGGTCAAACTTCATTCTTTTGCATGTGGATATCTAGTGGTCCCAGTACAATTTGTTTAAAACACTAATATCCCCCTCACCCCTCATTGCATTAACTTGGCAACACTGTCAAAAGTAAATTGGTCACAAACATAAGGGTTTGTTTCTGGGAACTCATTTCATTCAGCTATATGTTAATCCTAGGGCCAGTACTATAGAGTTGTTATCAAAGCTTTGTAGTAAGTTTTGAAATTGGGACCATATTGTAGGAATAAGCATTGTAAACTGTAAAGAAATATGATTTCTTTTTATATATTGGTATTTTATCCTTCAACCTTGATGAACTGTTCAATAGCTCTAATAGGTACTTTTTGTGGATTTTTTAGGGGTTTCTGAAAATCAGATCACGCAAAGAAAGATGGTTTTGCATCACTTTTTTTCTTCTAACCTGTATGGCTTTTATTTCTTTTTCTTGCTTAAATGCCCTGGCTAGAATTTCTAATACAATAATAAATATAGATGCTGAGAATAGATATCCTTATCTTGTTCCTGATCTTCCTGAAAAGCATTTAGCCTTTCACCAAGAAGCATGATGTTATTAGTTGAGACAGTTTGCAAACTATCTTGAAGTATGAGTAAAAGTCAAGTTAGGAAGACCTAGAGAGCACCAGTGTGACTTTTGAGAATCAGATGTTCTTGGTAGAGCAAATGGTACAAAGAAATAAAAGCACAAACTACTTAGGGGTATAAAGTGTTGTTTCAGTGTTGATGTAGTAAAAAATGCTAGAATTGAGGTATTCTTTAAGTTGTCACAATGTATCATAGTTAAAACTGTTAGAGTGGATGACATTGTTCAGGGATAATGCAAGGTGTAGGAAAAAATAAAGGCCTACACTTCAACTTTGTTTCTGATTGTTAAGGAGTAACATCTGAGTGACCCTTCTGAAAAGCAATGAAACTTAAAAACTTGAATATTCCATTAATAAATCTTTTCATACTGAAAATTAATACTTTAGTTATGGTTTTTACATGCCCAAGTTGAAATATTCATAGCAATCACTGAAAAGTTGAGAGCATTGACAAACCTACACCATTCTTCATTTTCTTCTAAGGACGTATATGTTAACACAAATTTGTGCCATACTGCCGTGCTTTTTTAAAGAGTGGCATGACTATTTAGTAATGTGTTAATTGTGAATCTAAAGGAATTATATAAATAATTCATTTATCCTCACTATGCTATCAGAAATTAAGTCCAAAATAAAGCTATGTGGAATATAAAAAAAACCTTAGTTTATTTCATTTTTTAAAAAAAACTATCAAAATAAATATGAAATTGCATTGCACAGTTATTACAGTTTCCATATGATAGCTATCTCAGGTCCTTATACTCCTGTCCATAGCTCTACTTGTTTGGAGAAGGTAAACTTTCAACTATCCACTATAATTTTTGTTGTCTGTATTCCTACAGTATTTCTGTCTGCAGCTGTAGCACTGTGGCATCCGATCCCATCAGATCTCGGAAGCTAAGCAGGGTCAGACCTGGCTAGTACTTGGAATGGGAGATGACCTGGGAACACCAGGTACTGTAGGATTGGGAGAAAGACTCGGCAACTCACTCCCCAAAATCAGTCTGCCATTGAAAACCCTATGAATAGCAAAGAAGCAATGAAAATAGTGTTTCACCTGTTGTACATAGGGTCCTTATAATTGGGACACTGACTCAATCACTATGAATAGCAGAGAAGCAATGAAAATAGTGTTTCACCTGTTGTACATAAGGTCTTTATAATTGGGACACTGACTCAATCACACCTAAGGACAACATAGTATTTCCAAAGCTTTCTCTCCCTCCCACTCCCTCTTTGTCTTCTTTCCCTTATTCTCTCTTTCTCTCCCCTGCCTAGCCCAAATAGAGGAGAAACATCTAATTCGTATTGGCAATCATTTTATAAATTAGGGTCTGTCCTCTTTGCTGGTTCAAATAGTCATGGGCAAAAGGTTATGAAATACAGAGAGTTATGCTGAATGAAAAAGTCCTGCTTCAGTTTTGTTCTTTGCTTTCTTAAGTATAATTACCCACAGCCAGAGCTGTACTAGTTTGCCACCTTTTATTACCACCTAAACATTCAATATAGTGCTGATTTGGCAGGGTAGGAATAAATACTAGTAATAATAATAGTAGTTCCATCAGTGGCCACTTCTTCATTTTGACCACAAAATGGTTCATGACTACTAGGGAATAAGAAGATATAACAGATACGGCTCCAAAAGTAGAAAACTTGCCTTTGTCTTCAGGTTGATGAGAACATAAATGAATGCTTCTATATTGTATGATAAGTATGAACAACTGAAAATCTACTTTATAATCCATTCTCTTTTCTATTCCTCCCTATGCTAAACTCCACGAGTTCTGTTATTATGTTAAATCCAGTATTTTGCTATTCTCCCTGCGTTTTTTGCTTATCCTTTAATCCTAAAGTGCTAAAGTATAAAATACTATAATAGTAGGCCTATAGAAATTTATTAGTAAGGCAGATGCAGGTTTAATAAGTGGTTTAGAATAAACCATTTAGAATAAATGGTTTTCATTAGAGATATTTGTGGATATATACAGATGAAATGATATGATGTCTAAGATTTACTTTAAATTAATCTAGTGAAAGGGTGTGAGGTTATGATAAAAAAAGATGGACCACATATTGATGACTGGTTAAGGTGAGTGATGATGTGAAGGTTAACTAATACATTCTATTTTTATATGATGTCAATAATAGAAAGTACTTAAACAATCATATATAAAAATCATAAAAGACAAATCTTACTACCACTTCTGTCATTTATGCAATATTTCCTGTTAACTTACCTCTTATGGGTAACTATTTCATTAGTTGCTTATTTATCTTTCTAGTTTCTTTACAAAAACAGAAGGAAATACAAATCTATATTCTTATTTCTCTACTCCTCCAGCAAAAGGTAACAAACAATATAGTATATTGCTGCTATGGTTTGGATAAGTGACTTCCAAAGGTCCCAGGTTAAAGAATTGGTCTGCAGTCCACTGCACTATCAGGAGGTAGTGGAACCTTTAAGAGGTGGGACCTAGTTGCAAGTATACAGGACATATAGGGGTGTGCCCTTAAAGGGAATGCTAAAACCCTGGCCTCTCTTCTTTCTCTCTTCATTTCCCAGCTGCCATAAGATGAGCAGCTTCCTCTGCCACTCACTCTTGCCAAGATTTACTGCCAGGCCACAGGCCCAAAAGTGACAGGGTAAGGTGATCATGGGCTGAAACCTATAAAACTGTGAGTCTAAATAAACCTTTCCTCTTTATAACTTGATTTACCTCAGGTATTTGTTAACATAACAGAAAGGAGGCTAACATGATTGCTTTATACTTTGTTTCCCTGCCCATCCTAGCTTTATATATTCTAAATATCTTCCCAAACCAGTTAATAAAGCTCTTTTTCAGCTGGGTGCAGTGGCACACGCCTGTAATCCCAGCGACTCGGGAGGTGGAGGCAGGAGGATCCCAAGTTCAAGACCAGAGGCAGTCTGGGTAATTTAACGAGACCTTGTCTCAAAAAGTAAAAAAAAAAAAAAAAAAAAAATGGGCTGAGGGTGCAGTTCAGTGGTACAGCACTTGCAAAGTATGCAAGCAGGAGGCCCTGGGTTCAACCCCCAGTACTGCAAAATAAATAAATACGTACATACATACATACATAAAAATAAAGCTCTGTTTTTGATTTGTTTTTGCAGTTCTAAGATGTGGAATTCAGGGCCTCACATATGCTAGACAAGTGCTCTACCACTGAGCTGCAAACCCAGAATCTTTTTAAATTTTTTATCTTGAGACAGGGTCTCAGCAAGTTAAGCAGGCTGCCTCTGGCTTCAAACTTGCTATGCTCCTGCCTCAGTCTTCCAAGTAGGTGGGATTACAGATGTGTATCACAGTGCCCAGCAAGAGTTGTATCTTTTATGTGTGTGGATGTTCCACATTTTTGTCAACCAGTCTCTTATCAGTAGATCCTTATCTCAAATCTTGTATTCCTCCAAAATGCTATAATAAATAACCTTGAATATTTTTGTCATTTTGTACCTGAAGAGGCTTACCTATGGGACAAGTTACCAGAAGAATTGCTGGGTCAAAGATATGTTTGGTAGATTTTACCTGATTCTTCTTCCTTTCACTAGTGATGTATGAGATTCTATTTCCCTAAAGGCTTGCCAACAGTATATATTACTGACTTTGGGGGTTTTGTTCATTTGACAGATGAAAAATTGTGTCTCAGTATCTATTCACTTACACTTTTTCTTGTTATGGGGAATATAACTGTTATTTCTGCTACCTCTCAAGTTATATTGTTGTTGGTGGGCACCATCGAGTTGGATCTGACTTATAGTGACTCTATGTACTGAAACACTACCCAACACTGTGCTATGCAAATGATCTTTTTATGTTTGAGCCCAGTGTTACAGTCACTATGTTCCTTCTCATTTTGAGTAGTGCCACATTAGTAAAAGGAGGTCCCAGGGGCTTTACTCCATTTTCTTCATTAAATTGACTCTACTTTGAGGAGGCAACTCTTCTTCATCATTTCTTCAATGCCTTCCAGCCTGGAGGATTCATTTTCCCCACACTGAATTTGACAATGCTTATCTGCTATTCAAAGGATTTTCAAAGATTAATTGTTTTGGGAGTGGGCTGCTGGGTCCTTCTTCCTAGTCTGTCTTAGTCTAGAAGCTCAGCTGAAACCTGTCCAGCATGTTTGGGCCTGTTGGTATCTGAAATACTTGTGGCATAGCTTTCAGTATCACAGCAACATATAAGCCCCCTCAGCATGACAAGTTAACAGATAAGTGGGGGATTCCACTTTATAGGTATATTCAAATGCCAACATGTTATTTAGCTTAGGTAATGCTAACTATTGCAGTAACTGAACCCTAAAAATTCAGTAAAGTTTAACTTTCACTTACATGGCAATCCATTGTTCTGTGGGAAGATTTCTGGTGCTAAGGATCAAACCTATATCCTTGCACATGCTAGGTAAGTGCTCTACCACTTAATCATAACCAAACCCCTAGAAGGGAAATTTCCACATAGCCCTGAGGGGTTCAAATTCTGCCACAGCCTAGACTTCAGTCTTTACTTCATCAGCAGATGGTAAGAGAAGATAAATCATAATTGCTTCTTATTCACCTTGCCTAGAAGTCTTCAGATCACTCTGAGTTTATTCTATAGGAAGAAACAGTCCTTTTAGATACCATTGTTGTTAGATGCCGTGGAGTCTGGTCCAACTCACAGTGACCCTCATAGGGTTTTCAATGTCTGATTGTTTCAAGATTGCTTTGTGAGAGGACTGCCACATCCTTCTCCCATTTTTGCAGTGCTGGGGATTGAACACGGGTCCTCAGAGAGCACAGAGCAGCACTCTACCAACTGAGCTAAACCCCAGGCCTTAGATGCCATAGAAGTCTGGAATATTTAGTCTCTCAACTTTGTGAAAAGATAATATATGTAGTATGAAGAAAACATCTGGTGAAAGTTTAAACTTAAAAAATTTATCATAGTAAAAGACACATTGCTATTATTCCCCTCAAAATACTCCCCTTGTTTTTAAACACGCTTATCTCATTGTTCCTGTCACTTTCTGAAGCAACTCTGGAAGTCATTTTTTGTGAATGTCTTTAGTTTCATCCTCCATGACAATGCTTCCTCTTATACATCACTTCCAATATGCCAATTTCTGTCCAACAAAAACATTACAGTGTGCCCTCATCTACCTTATTCACCACATGACCTGTGGTACCATGTGACATCTGGCTCCTCCACAAATCAAAATGATCATGAAAGGTAAAGGTTTTGAATCAATTCAGCACATCAAGGCAGCCATGACAGTGCAACTAAAGATAGGAAAGAGGATTTCTAGACCTGATTCAGATGGTGACAAGAGTGACAGGATGAATGTGTTAGAAGTCAGGGGGAGTATTTTGAGGAAAATTAGTGGCAACATGTTTTTTACTGTAATAAATTTTTAAAATTTAAACATTCACTATTTTTTTAATCACACCATATAAATGTTTGGAGACTAGCTATCTCTCAAGCAGATTTTTCACACTATTTTACTTAGTATTGTGGGTTTTTTGTTAGCTTAATTTATCTTACAGATGCTTCTTCCAATAATTCATATAGGGCTGACACATTTTTAAAAACATTTTAACAATTGCATAATATGGGCATTTTTGCCTAAAGTTATTTATAGTACTTTTAAAATATATGTATGCATAGAAAATTTATTCTTAATGTAACAGCCTGCTGGTGTCAACATTTTACCAGTTCAAGTACAGAAACATTACCTCCCTTTAAGTCTCCTTACCCTGTTTATATTGTAATTTCTTAAATATATCCTGTATATATAGTATGACCCACATCAGACAATATGATAAATTTCCTCAACCATAATTTAGAACACATAGGAGAAAGAAACATATTTTTAATGTTTGTCCTAATGGACCAGGACTCAATCTTGAATTATTTGCTGTTTTGAAAACTTCTTATAACCATTCCTTTAGAGTATGTCCACTAGTGATAAATTCTTTAGTCTTTTTGGTGATGTCTGTTGTTGTTGTTGTTAGGTGCCGTCAAGTTGAGTCCGACTCATAGCGACCCTATATACAGCAGATGGAGACACTTGCCGATTCTGTGCCAGGCAAACGATCTTATGTTTAAGCCCATTGTTGCAGACACTGTGTCAATCCATCTGGTGGAGGGTTTTCCTCTTTTGCGTTGACCTGCCACTCTTCCAAACATGATGTCCTTCTCCAGAGATTGATCTCTCCTGACTACATGTCCGAAATATCTAAGACGCAGTTTGGCCATTCTTGCTTCCAAGGAGCACTCTGGTTGTACTTCTTCTAGGACAGATCTGTTGGTTCTTTTGGCAGTCCACGGTATATTCAATAGACATCTCCAGCACCACAATTCAAAAGCATCAATTCTTTTTCTGTCTCTCTTGTTCAATGTCCAGCTTTCACAACCATATGATGCCACTGAAAATACCATGGCATGAGTCAGACGCACCTTCGTCTTCAATGTGACATCTTTGCTTT
>VMDO01043223.1:0-10048 GCA_007922755.1 Pedetes capensis
AAGTATATGATAATTAATTCTGCTAGCAAAAACAAGATTTATAAGGAGATTTTATTGTATTTGTGAGTGAATAGAAACCTTTTATTAAATAGTGACCCATTACCATTCATACAAATCTCATATGACAATTGCATCTTGATGAAATAATCTAAATGTAAAGCATGTTTGTTATGATGATATGACAGTGTTGGGCATGGCCATGATAAGTTCTGTTGTACATAAGGTCATTATGAGTGAGATCTGACTAAATGACATCTACCAACCACAGATACAGGATTATTTTTCATTTCTAAAAGTGATTTCTTCTTTCCTTCCTACCTTTTTTCCTTTTTTTCTTTCTTTCTCTTTCTCTCCCATTCTTTCATTCTTTCTTTTTCTTTCTTTTCCTTTCTTTCTTTCTTTCTTTCTTTCTTTCTTTCTTCTTTCTTCCTTCTCTATCTCTCTCTCTCCCTCTCTCCCTTTCTCCCCCTCTCCCTCTCTCCCTACCACTCTCCCCCTCCTCATGGCTTGTACTGTTCCTTTTGTGTTGTTGTTGTTGTTAGGTGCTGTTGAGTCAGTATCTGACTCATAGCGACCCTCTGTACAACAGGGGAAACACTATTGTCAGTGCTTCTCTGCTGTTCATAGGGTTTTCAATGGCAGATTGATTTTTGGGAGGGGGTTGCCAGGTCCTTCTCCCATTTCCTTTTGTGTAGGTAGGCCAATTCAGTATATATTAAGTGAGAAATTGTCTGTACACAGCAGAGAAATGTGTGATAAAAATAAAATAGATAATTTTGTTAACAACTTCCAAAAACATATGAAATATTTGAAAGGAAATCTTCATATTCATAACATTATCACATACCATGATACATGATATAATACAGAGGCAATTAAAGAATTATTTGGAATATTGTTGTTAGGTGCCATGGAGTTGGTATCTGATTCACAGTGACCCTATACACCAGAGGGGAAACACTATTGTCAGTGATTTTCTGCTATTCATAGGGTTTTCAACAGTGGACTGATTTTTTTGGAAATGGGTTAATGGGTCCTTCTACCTACAGTATTTGGTGTTCTCAAGTGGTCTCCCATCCAAATACTAATCAGGCACGACCTTGCTTAGCTTCCGAGATCTGATGGGATCAGATGCCGCAGGGCTAAGTTTGCAAGCTCTATTTGGAATATCAATAAATACTAAAAGAGAAACAGGGAAGATACAAACACAGAAAGGACTTGAAATCATCTGATTTTAATGTGAAAAGTTGAACTTTCACATTATGGATTATTTTCTCAATATGAAAATCTAATAGTTATAGATAGAATTTCACAGAAGTGAATATGCATATATTTTTGAATTTTAAATACATATCTTGATAAAATTAAATGTATACATTCAGAAAATTAGCACATATATAGAAATATCAAACAATACAAATTTTGCATTCAAAAGACTTTTAAATTAGCCACTAAAATATAGTAATGAGGTTAATATTAATGGGTATACTTATATTTCTGTGTCAGAGATCTATCTCTGGGTTGTTATATACGGCCTCACTTGGAAAAAATCAAAAGCCGAAATTTACATGTATGGTACCTATTCCAGTTTGAGCTCATCAATATCAAAGCTTTATTATTATATTAGATTGCCAGTCTCCCACAAGGTGCATATTCTTTGCAAATTGTGAGTCTCCCTTGCATGTTACTGCCTTCCCACATGCCATTGCGCACAGGCTTGATTAGGACTCTAGGAGACCAGGGCAGTGGTTGTCACCATTCTCTATCTCAACAGAAATGTGTAAAAGTTCTAGATCAATATTGACTCTCCATTAGAAATTCAACATATAGCACAAACCATATATGAAATTTATGTTTGCTAGTAGCTACAATGAAAAATTTAAAACCACAAATTAGAGTTAAAAACATCTTATTTAACCAACTTCAAATATTAAAATATTAAGGTATTTTATTTTCTTTTAGTTTTCACTAGATCCTTTAAACTCTGTATTTTACACTTAGAATACATCACAATTAACACCAGCCATATTTCAAAACCTCATTTGTAGCAAGTGTCACTACACACTTGTAGCAAGTGTTTCCATATTGAAAGTAGAGACCTAGATTTTACATGTCCACCTATCATCTAAGGTCCTTTCAGCAAAATGCTGGTACTCAGAACGTTGAATGTTGAGGGAGTAACATATAGGATAGTAGCTAGTGAGTTGTATCAAAGTATAAACCACAGTGATTCTTATAATTGCCTGTTTTCTTTTTGAAATGTTCCAAATAAAAGATGATTATTTTGACTACCAACTTTTTAACTAAGTTCTACTTCCTCACACCTTTGCTTTTCTGGGCCTAATATCCTTCCAAAGTAAATGTGAATTGTTAATTTTTTGGGGGGGGCAGGAAACAAGGTAAGATATTATTCATTGAACCTAAAGTATATCCAATTAAAACATAATAAACATTTTATATGACAGTGGAAAAATGCCCAAAGCCAATATATGAAATTTATTTTTTAAATAGTAGAGATATGGAGTAATTGGGTATTGTTGTGGTTGTTAGGTGCCTTCAAGACGACTCCGACTCATAGCGACCCTATGTACAGCAGATCGAAACACTTGCGAATTCTGTGCCAGTAAAACGATCTTATTTATGTTTAAGCCCATTGTTGCAGACAATGTGTCAATCCATCTGGTGGAGGGTTTTCCTCTTTTGCATTGACCTGCCACTCTCCCAAACATGATGTCCTTCTGCAGGGATTGATCTCTCCTGACTACATGTCTGAAATATGTAAGATGCAATCTGGCCATTCTTGCTTTCAAGGAGTACTCTGGTTGCACTTCTTCTAGGACAGATTTGTTGGTTCTTTTGGCAGTCCATGGTATATATGATAGATGTCTCCAGCACCACAATTCAAAAGCATCAATTCTTTTTCTGTCTCCCTTGTTCAATGTCCAGCTTTCACAACCATATGATGTGACTGAAAATACCATGGCATGAGTCAGACGCACCTTCGTCTTCAATGTGACATCGTTGCTTTTCAATACTCTAAAGAGATCTTTTGCTACAGCTTTTCCTAGAGCAATGGGTCTTTTGATTTCTTGACTGCTGCTTGCACGGGTGTTGATTATAGAAACAAGCAAAGCAGAATCTTGGACAACCTTAATCTTTTCTCCATTTATTGTGAAGTTGCGTGCTGACCCAGTTGTAAGGAATTTAGTTTTGTTGATGTTTAGTCACAACCCATATTGAAGGCTATTATCTTAGAGTTGTGTCACCTGCATAATGCAGGTTGTTAATGAGTCTTCTTCCAATTTTGATGCTGCGTTCTTCCTCATAAAGTTCAGCTTCTCGGATTATTTGCTCAGTGTATAAATTGAAGAGATAGGGAGAAAGTATAGAGCCCTGACTCATACCTTTCTCAACTTTAAACCACTCAGTGTTTCCTTGTTCTATTCGAACAACTGCCTCCTGGTTCATGTACATATTTCTCATGAGCACAATTAGGTGTTCTGGTATTCCCATTTTCTGAAGTGTTATACATAATTTGTTATGATCCATACAATCAAATGCCCTTGCGTAGTCAATAAAACATAGAAAGACATCTTTTTGATATTCTCTGCTTTCAGCTAATATCCACCTGACATCAGCAATGATGTCCCTGGTTCGCCGCCCTCTTATGAATCCCATTTGATGCTTGATTTTCTGGAAATTCCCCGTCTATATACTGCTGAATGATCTGTAGTAGAGTTTTGCTTGTGTGTGATATTAATGATATTGTCTGATAATTTGCACATTCAGTTGGATCCCCTTTTATGGGAATAGGCACAAATATGGATCTCTTTCAGTCAGTTGGCAAAGTAGCTGTTTTCCAAACTTGTTGGCACAAACATGTTAACACCTCCAGTGTGGCATCTGTTTGTTGAAACATCTCTATTGGTATCCCATCAATTCCTGGAGCCTTGTGTTTCACCAGGTCTTTCAAGGCAGTTTCCACTTTGTCCTTCAACACCTTTGGTTCCTCTTCGTATGCAACCTCTTGGAATGGTTGGTTATCTACCAATTTTTTCTTCTGTCATTACTCTGTGTATTTTTCCCATCTTCTTTTGATGTTTCCTGCGTCACTTAATATATTCCCTGTGGAATCTTTCACTACTGCCACTCAAGGCTTGAATTTTTCTTCACTTCCTCAAGCTTGAGAAACACAGAGCATGTTCTTCCCTTTTGGTTTTCTGCCTCCAGCTCCTTGCACATTTCATTATAATATTTGTTTTTGTCTTCTTGAGCTGCCTTCTGAAATCTTCTGTTTAGTTCCTTAACTTCATCACGTCTTCCTTTTACTTTAGCTGCTTGATGTTCAAGGGCAAGTTCTACTGTCTCTTTTGACATGTAATTTGGTCTTTTTCTTGTCTTTTTAATAACTTTTTGCTTCCTTCTTGAATGATATCTTTTATGTCATGCCATAACTTTCTGGTCTCCTGTCATTTGTGTCTAATGCATTAAACCTATTTTTGAGTTGGTCTCTGAACTCAGGTGGGATATACTCAAGGTCATACCGTGGCTCTGGTATACTTGTTCTAATTTTCTTCAGCTTCAGTTTGAACTTGCATATGAGAAGTTAATGGACTGATCCACAGTCAGCACCTGGTCTTGTTTTGACATTTTGTATAGAGCTTTTCCATCATCTCTTTCCCCATATGTAGTCAATTTGATTCCTGTATGTTCCATCTGGTGAAGTCCATGTGGACAATCTCTGTTTATGTTGTTGAGAAAATGCATTTTTGTTGTAAAGGTCATTGGTCTAACAAAATTCTATCATGCGATCTCCGGCTTCATTTCTTTCAGCAAGACCATATTTTCCAACTACTGAGCCTTCTTCTTTGTTTCCAACCTTTACATTCCAGTCACCAGTGATTATCAGTATGTCTTGATTGCATGTTTGATCTATTTCAGATTTCAGGAGCTGGTAGAAATCTTCCCCTTCTTCATTTGTGGCCTTAGTGGTGGGTGCATACATTTGAATAATAGTCATATTAACTGGCCTTCCTTGTAGGTGTATGGATATTATTCTATCACTGACAACATTGTATTTCATGACAGATCTTGAGATGTCTTCTTTGATGATGAATGCAACCGCATTTCTCTTTAGTTTATCATTCCCAGCATAGTAGATCACATGATTGTCTGACTCAAAATGGCCTATGCCGGTCAATTTTAGCTCACTGATTCATAGAATGTCAATGTTTATGTGCTCCATTTCTCTTTTAATGATTTCTAATTTTCCTAGATTCATACTACACACATTCCATGTTCCAATTATTAATGGATGTTTACCATTGTTTCTCCTTATTTTGAGTTGTGCTACATCAGCAAGTTGAGCACCCTGGGGCTTTACTCCATTTCTGTCATCACAGTAGACTACTTTGAGGAGGCAACTCTTCCCCAGTAGTCTTCTGAGTGCCATCCAACCTGGGGGGCTCATTTTCCTGCACTATATCTGACAGTGTTTCTTTGCTATTCATAGGGTTTTCAATGGCTAGTTGTTTTGGGAGTGCTTTGCCAGGTCCTACTCCTCAGTCTATCTTAGTCTGGAAGCTCAGCTAAAAACCTGTCCATCATGGGTAACCTTGCTCATATCTGAGGTTATAGTGGCAGAGCTCTCAGCCTCATCACAACACATAAGCCCCCACAGTGCGGCAAACTGACAGACGTGTGGGGGAATTGGGTATAGAAATTTCTTATTCAGTAATAAAAAATACTATGAAGTATAGTACAAACCCTAGATTAGTGGTCCAATAGTTAATTTTAACTCTGGAATTATATCTATTGTTTTATTTATACTTTGTCTCTTATTTATTAATTCTTTCAGCAAATATTTATGGAAATGGATGAGTTTTGAGGCACACTGTGATATAAAGGTAACACAGTATGTACAAATCATTTTCCTAGCCACATACACACATAAAATGTAAAATAAGTCTCAAATAATTGATATGAACAACATTCTTATAATCTGGGAGAGTGAAGTGGTGATGGTTTTGGGAAGAGCTGACAAATGTCCTAGGATAAATGATAAGATTACAAATACCTAAAAAATATGAATAACATACAAGATTAAAAACATATAGAACACTAACACTGGAAATTACAGAGCATTATTTTTGAACCAAAAGTGGTCAGTTTAGCTATAATAGTTCCATGATGGGCAGTGATATTGCCTGAGTGCTAGCCATATGAGATTATCTGTTTTTTGCCAATTCATCAAAACTTTATCACCTGGCCTCACTTTTCTAAGTGGGGACATTTGTAAAATACATAGTCTGAGATCTGGAAGCAGAACAATGCTAATTGGTCCATGTGGGGTTGAAATCCTTGGTCTTGACCTCATTAGCACCAATGGTTAAAGTATCTAATTGAAACCAGCTCCAAGTAAAGGCCTTTTTGTTAACTTTTTTATCCCTTTTTTTTAAAGAAAAAAGTACAAAGAAATGTTATACAACTAATACTCTGTGAAAACCATTGCATGGAAGTGTTTACTTTATATGTCCATAATAATATTTTAAAAACAGATGCTTAAGAGAGAGTATATATATATATATATATATATATATATATATACAGTTAAATATGCATGTACATTAAGTTGACAAGCCAATTAAAACATTTTATAATCCAAATTTTAGAGATTAATTTTTATTAGAATGTAAGAATATGAATGTATACTTTTAGAATTTAAGAATGTATCTATTTAAAATAGTGGGTTTTTTTGGTATTCATGTCAAATGACTTAAGTATCTACAAATAAAAACACTTCAATCTTCATAAGAAACTCAGGAGAATCCATCAATGCATTAAAATTCACAGATAGGCATCATCATTTATCTATCCTTGCCATCTCTAACTCCAAAAAATAGTAAATTTAACCACAGTTCCACAGTTTATTTTGACTTTTGTGTATTACTACAGCATTCATATAACAGCTGCTATGTTAAAATATAGGTATTTTTTAAAGGTGATGCTTGTTACTAAATAAGCAGTTACAGTTCTGTGAAAAAACTGTTTACATAGACAATTCATATTATGGACATCGTAAAATACCACATAAACCATGAAAATTTCATAGATGGTGTATTTAGTGGTAAAATCAAAGGGAAAATATATAGTAGCACATACAAACATTAAACACAGTGAAAGGAATAAGCTGATTTTTCTGCCTTCTGGAGAAAGTTTCCCAAGCAGATGTGAGGTTAAAATACAAAGGTGCAATTATTTTACTTCCAAAAGGAAACATGACAGATAATTTGAATCTGGACATGGCTAGTAAATGAGCATTAACATATATTAATTGAACTACCTACATCTTGGTTCCAGAAATCTGTCACAATGTGCAGTTATATTATTAATACAGTCAAAACTTCTTTTATATATATGAGATATATTAGACCTTGCCATAGTGGCTTTTTTTTTAGGCTGATCAATATAGAAACCATAGTGATATTTATGGAGCTTTATAATTTCAATTTAGTAAGATAGGTAGATAGATAGATAGATAGATAGATAGATAGATAGATAGATAGATAGAGATGGGATTTGCCTGCAGCAGATCTCAGAAGCTAAGCAGGTTTGGACCCGGTTAGTACATGGATAGGAGACCACCTGGGAACACCAGGTGCTTGTAGGTTTGGGAGAAGGACCTGGCAACCTACTCCCCAAGGTCAGTCCACCATTGAAATCCCTATGAGATGCACTAACAATAGTGTTTTACCTGTTGTATGTAGGTTCACTATGAGTCATACACCAACTCAGTGGCACCTAACAGGCACCTAACAACAACAACAACAATGTTAGGGTCTAGCTCTGTTAGTAGAGTACTACTCTGCAATTTCTGAGGACCCAGTTTGATCACCAGCACAACAAAGATGGAAGAAGGATATAGCAGTCCACTCCTGAAACAATCTCAAAAATAATCAGCCTTTGAAAACTATGAGTCAGATACAACTCAATGGTACCTAACAATAACAACAACATATATATATATATATATATATATATATATATATATATATAGAAAAGGTAGACTCAGCACATAGATAAAATTATATAAGTATATCACAAATATAGATTTTAAGATATTTATTACATTCCTTTGTTCAATTTTTATTGTCTCAGGTGTTTATTAAAGGGAGACAAAGTTCAAACTGAATCATTTTCTACACCATCTGTTTCCTTGCTTAAGATAGAGACCTTCAATGTCCATCAGAACTGTCTGCAGCTATGTCTCTCAGATCTAGGACTTGCTCTAGCTTCCAGCCTCTGAATTCCTAATGACTAATGACCTTGAATACCTATTGTTTTGGGGGTGCTCATTTGCTATTCCTATACCTATATTTGGGCTTGGGTTTAGATCTGTTGTTAGAGTGGTGCTCTCTGCTATCTGAGGCCCTGCATTTGATTCCTGGAAGGGCAAAAATGGGAGAAGGACCTGGCAGCCCAAAAATCCTATGAATAACAGAGAAGCACTGACATAGTGCTGGGTGGGGCACAATGTTTGGGAGTGTTTTATTCTATTGTACACAGGGTCTCTATGAGTTGGAGCCAACTTGACGGTACCTACCAACAATAACGACAACAACAACAGCAGCAGCAGCAGCAGCAGCAGAATACTTATATCTTATTTGGTGAAATGCTTATTTAAATCTTTGCTCATATTTTCTCTGGTTCCCTTATTATTAAGTTATAAGAATTTTTTATATAAATCCTGGGTGCATGTCCATTATCAAATGTATAAATTGCAAAATCCATCCCCAGGGGACTACTTTTTTACTTACTTAGTAATGTATATTGAAAAATATTTAACTGTTTTGAAATCACATTTATAATTTTTTTTCTATTATGGTTTATTCTTACTTGATTTCCTTAAGAAATCTATACTTAATTCAAGATTCCAAAGAATTTGTCTCTCTCTTTTCTTTTCAAGTGTATATTTTTAGTAGTTACCTTTGGGTTTATGACCCTCTTCAAATTAATTTTTATGTTAATGAGAAGTAACAGTAGAGGTTCATATTTTCATTTATGTGTACAGTATAGATATCTTACATATGAGTGTCTTATATATTAATATCTCTACAGTACAATTTGCTGGAAAAACTCTGCTATCTATTGAATTACCTTGGTAACTTTTGAAAACTCAGTTAAATTGAATATGTGGTAGTTTATTTCTGGACTCTGAAATTTATTCCAATGATATATTTGTCCATTCTCATGCAATGACAGACTTGCCATTATTGTAGCTTTATTGTAGGTATTGAAATCTTTGTTTATCTTTGTTTCTTTTCAAAGTTGTCTTGGATAAGATCTGTTGCATTTTCATAAAGATTTCAGAAGGAATGTTTCAATTTTATAGGAAAAAGTCTTTTAGGATTTTGATTGAGAATGCACTATGAGAATGGATAAGCTTTTAACATCCTAACAATGTTGAGTTCTCTGAATCCCTAGCATGATTTTCCATCCTTTACTTGGTTCCTTATAATTGCGTTAGCAATACTTAACAGTGTTCAGTGTAGAGCTCACAGTCCTAGAAGTGCAACCAGAGTGTTCTTTGAAAGCAACAATGGTTAGACTTCATCTTATGTATTTTGGACATGTTGTCAGGATGGACCAATCCCTGAAGAGGGTTATCATCTTTGGGAGAGCGGTGGGTAAACAAAAAAGGAACACTGTCAACTAGATGGACTTACACAGTAGCTGCAACAATGGGCTTTAATATAAAAAAATCATGTTCATGACAGAGTGTCAGGGAATGTTTGTTCTGTTATACATAGGGTTGCTATGAGTTGAACCCAACTCAATGGCACCTAACAACAACAACAACTATGAATACTTTGCACCTTTCATGTTCTTATAAAGATATTTCATAAAATTTACAAATACTCATTTCTAGAATACAAATACAATTAATATTTGCATATTAACAATGAATTCTACAACTTTGGCAAAATGATGTATATGTTTTCATGGCTACTATAGTTTAAATCTTTCCATATAGATGATCATGACATTG
>VMDO01043224.1:0-10048 GCA_007922755.1 Pedetes capensis
CTAACTAAGCCCTAGCTAGGCCTGGCACCAATCAGCACCCTAACTAATCCCTAGATAGGCCTGGCACCCATCAGCACCATAACTAAATCGTAGCTGGGCCTGGCAACCATCTGCACCCTAACTAACCCCTAGATAGCCCTGGAAACCATCACCACCCTAATTAAACACTAGCTTAGCCTGGCACACATCATCACCCTAACTAAACCCTACCTAGGCCTGGCACACATCTACAAGCACTCTAAACCATAGCTTGCCTTTGCCTAACCCTAATGCTTCCCTAAATAAACCCTAGTCCCTGCATCCATCTGGCACCTATCATCACCGTAACTAAACACAGATGAGGCCTGCCACCCATTTACAATCACCCTAAACTCTAGGTAGCCCTGGCACCCATCTACAATCCCTGTGAACCCTAGCTAGCCCTGGCCTAACCCTAACCCTAAGCTGACTATCAGCACTGGAACTAGACTCTACGTAGGCCTCCCACACATCAGCACCATAAACTAACCCTAGCTAGGCCTGCCACCCTTCTATAAGCCCTCTAAACCATAGCTAGTCCCAGCCTAACCCTAAAGCTAACCCTAACTAAACCCAAGTCCTGGCACTTGTCTGGCACCCATCATCACCCTAACTAAGCTCTAGCTAGACCTGGCATCCATCAGCACCCTAACTAACCCCTAGGTAGGCCTGGCACACACCACCACTCTAACTAACCCCTAGCAGGGACTGACAAACATCAGCACCCTAACTAAGCCCAGGGTAGGCCTGGCACACATCATCACCCTACCTAAATCCTAGCTAGGCCTGGCACCCATCTATGAGCACCCTAAAATGCAGCTATCCCTGACCTAGCCCTAATGGTAATCTAAAATAAACCCTAGCCCTGGAACCAATCAGGCAACCATCATCACCCTAAGTAAACACTAGCTAGGCCTGCCACCGATCTACAATCACCCTAAACTCTAGCTAGCCTGGCACCCACCTACAATCCCCCTACACCTTAGACACCCTGGCACCCATTGTATAATAACAAAAAAAACAGCTAGCCCTGGAACACCCTATCAGCCCTGGAACACCCATCATCACCCCAACTAAACCCTAGCTAGGCCTGGCACTAATCAGCACCCTAACTAATCCCTAGATAGGCCTGACACCCTATCAGCATCCTAACTACCCTAGGAGGCCTGGCACCCACGAGCATGCTAACTAACCCCTACCTAGGCCTGGCACCCATCATCATGCTAAATAAAACCTAGCTAGGCCTGGCAACCATCACCACCCTAACTAAACCCTAGCTATGCCTGGCATCCATCATCACCCTAACTAAACCCTACATAGGCCTGGCACCCATCTACAAGCACCTGAAACCATAGATAGCCCTGGCCTAACCCTAATGCTAACCGTAAATATACCCCAGCCCAGGCACCCATCATCACCCTAAATAAACACTAACGAGGCCTGCCTCCCAACTACAATGACCCTAAACTCTAGCTATGCCTGCCTAACAGCTACCCTCACCTATACACTAGCTAGCCTTGGAACCCATGTACAATCACCCTAAACCTAGCTAACCCTGCCACCCATGTATAATCAGAGTGAACCCTAGTACTCTTGGCACCCATTTCAATCCCCGTGAACCCTAGCTAGCCTTGGCCTAACTGTAAACCTAACCTGCCAATCAGCACCCTAATTACCCCTAGCTAGGCCTCCCACACATCAGCACCCTAACTAAACCCTACATAGGCCTATCACCCTTCTACAAGCACTCTAAACCTTAGCTAGCCCTGTCCTAAGCCTAACGCTAACCCTAACTAAACCCGAGCCCTGGTTTCTGTCTGGCACCCATCATCCCCCTAACTAAATCCTAGCTAGACCTGGCACCCTTCTACAAGCACTCTAAACCAGAGCTAGACCCAGCCTAACCCTAAAGCTAACCCTAACTAAACCCTAGCCCTGGGATCTGTCTAGCACCCATCATCACCCTAACTAAACCCTTGCTAGGCCTGCCACCCATTTATAATCACCCTAAACTCTAGCTAGCCCTGGCACATATCTAAAGCCACCATATACCCTAGACAGCCCTGGCACCCATGTACAATGACACTAAACCCTGCTAGCCCTGGAACCCATCTACTATCACCCTAAACCTAGCTAACCCTGGCACCCATCTACAATCCCTGTGAACCCTAGCTAGCCTTGGCCTAACTCTAACCCTAGCCGGCCCATCAGTACCCTAACTAAACCCTAGCTAGTCCTGGCACCGATCAGCAGCCAGACGAAACCCTAGCTAGGCCGGGCACCCATCAGCACTCTAAGTAAACCCTAGAGAGGCCTCACACCCATCATCACCACAACTAAACACTAACAAGACTTGGCACCCATCAGCACCCTAACTAAACCCTCGCTAGGCCTGGCACCCATCATCACCCTAACTAAACCCTAGCCAGGCCTGGCACCCATCTACAAGCAACCTACACCATAGTTAACCCTGACCTAACCCTAACATGAACCTTAAATAAGCACTAGCCCAGGCACCCATCTGGCACCCATCATCACCCTAGCTACACACTGGCTAGGCCTGCCACCGATCTACAATCACCCTAAACTCTAGCTATGCCAGGCTCCCATCTTCAGTCAACAATACCCTAGTTAGCTCTGGCACCCATGTACAATCCCCGTGAACACTAGCTAGCCCTGCCCTAACTCTAAACCTAATCCTCCCATTAGCAACCTAACTAAACCCTAGGTAGGCCTGGAACACATCAGCACCCTAACTACACCCTAGCTAGGTCTGGCACCCATCATCACCCCAACTAAACCCTAGCTAGGCCTGGCACCAATCAGCACCCTAACTAATCCCTAGATAGGCCTGGCACCCATCAGCACCATAACTAAACCGTAGCTGGGCCTGACAACCATCTGTACCCTAACTAGACCCTAGATAGGCCTGGCAACCATCACCACCCTAATAAAACACTAACTATGCCTGGCACCCATCATCACCCTAACTAAACCCTACCTAGGCCTGGTACACATCTACAAGCACTCTAAACCATAGCTTGCCTTTGCCTAACCCTAATACTACCCTAAATAAACCGTAGTCCTTGCACCCATCTGGCACCCATCATCACCCTAAGTAAACACAGGCTAGGTCTGCCACCCATCTACAGTCACCATAAACTCTAGGTAGCCCTGGCACCCATCTACAATCCCTGTGAACCCTAGCTAGTCCTGGCTTAAATCTAACCCTAAGCCACCATCAGCACCATAACTAGCCTCTATATAGGCCTCCCAAACATCAGCACCATAAATGAACCCTAGCTAGGCCTGCCACCCTTCTATAAGCACTCTAAACCATAGCTAGTCCAGGTCCAACCCTAAAGCTAACCCTAACTAAGCCTGAGTCCTGGCACTTGTCTGGCACCCATTATCACCCTAACTAACCCCTAGCTAGGCCTGGCATCCATCACCACTCTAACTAACCCCTAGTAGGGACTGGCAACCATCAGCACCCTAACTAAACCCAGGGTAGGCCTGGCACATATCATCACTGTAACTAAACCCTAGGTAGGCCTGGCACCCATTAGAAGGATCCCAAAATGCAGCTATCCCTGGCCAAACCTAACACTAACCTTAAATAAACCCTAGCACTAGAACCCATCAGGCAACCATCATCATCCTATCTAAATACTACCTAAGCCTGCCACCCACCTACAATCACCCTGAACTCTAGCTGGCCCTGGAAGCCATCTACAATCACCCTAAACCCTAGACAGTCCTTGCACCCATCTATAATCACCCTAAACCTAGCTAGCCCTTGCACGCATCTATAATAGCCATGAGCCCTAGCTAGCCCTTACCTAACTCTCACCCTAACATACCCATGAGGACCCTAATTAACCCCTAAATAGGCCTGGCACCCATCTCCACCCTAACTAAACCCTAGCTAGTCCTGGCACCCATCAGCACCCTAACTTAACCCTATCTAGGCCTCGAACCCATCGTCACAATAACTAAACCAAAGCTAGGCCTAGCACCCATCATCACCCAATCTAAACCCTACCTAGGTTTGGTACCCATCTACAAGCACTCCAAACCATAGCTACTGCTGGTCTAACCCTAACTCTAATCCTAACTAAACCTTAGCCCTGGCACCCATCATCACCCTAACTAAACACTAGCTGGCTTGCCACCTTTCTACAATCACACTAAATCTAGCTAGCCCTGGCACGCATCAACAATCAACCTAAACCTAACAAGCCCTGGCAACCATATACAATCCCCACTAACCCTAGCTATCCCTGGCCTAACCCTAACCTACCCATCAGCACCCTAACTAACCCCTAGCTAGGCCTGGCACACATCAGCCCCCTAAATAAACCCTAGCTAAGACTGGTACCAATCAGCACCCTAACTACACCCTAGCTAGGCCTGTTATCCATCTACAAGCATTCTAAACCATAGCTAGCCCTGTCCTAACCCTAATCCTAACCTGCACTTCAGCACCCTAACTAACCCATAGCTAGACCTGGCACCCATGTGCCCCCTAAATAACCCTAGCTAGGCCTCACACCCATTATCACCATAACTAAACCCAACCAAGGACTGGCACCCATCAGCACCCTAACTAACCCCTAGGTAGGCCTGGCATGCATCCTGAGACTAAATCCCAGCTAGGCCTGGCAACCATAAGCACCCTAACAAAAACCTGGCTAGGCCTGGCACCCATCATCACCCTAACTAAACCCTACCTAGGCCTGGCACCCATCAGCACCCTAAACCCTAGGTAGGATGGCACCCACCGGCACCTTAAACCCTAGGTAGGCCTGGCAACCATCACCATCCTAACTAAACCCTACCGAGGCCTGGCACACATCTACAAGCACCCTAAAATGCAGCTAGCCCTGGCAATAACCCTAATGGTAACCCTAAGTAAACCCTAGTCCTGGCACCCATCTGGCACCCATCATCACCCTCACTAAACCCTACCTAGGCCTGCCACCCATCTATAATCATCCTAAACCCTAGCTATGCCTGGCACCCATCTACAATCACCTATACCCTACCTAGCCCTGGCAACTGTGTATAATCACCCTAATCCTAGCTAACTTTGCCACCCATTTACAATCTGCATGAACCCTAGTAGCCCTGTCACCCATCTACAATCCCCATGAACACTAGCTAGCACTGCCCTAACCCTAACCCACTGATCAGCACCCTAACTATCCCCTAGCTATACCTGGCACACATCAGCACCCTAACTATCACCTAGCTAGGCCTGGCAAACATCAGCAAGCTTAATTAAGCCCTAGCTAGGCCTGGCACACATCATCAATATAACTAAATCCTAGTTAGGCCTGGCAGCCATCTAGATGCACTCTAAACCACAGCTAGCCATGCCTTAAACATAACTCTAACCCACCCATCAGCACCCTAACTAACCCCTAGCTAGGTCTGGCACCCATGAGCACCTTAACTAAACCCTAGCTAGGCCTCGCACCCATGATCACTATAACTAAGCCCTACCTAGGCCTGGAAGCGATCAACACTCTATGTAACCCCTAGCTAGACATGGCACCCATAATGCGCTAACTAAACCCTAGCTAGGCCTGGCAACCATCAGCACCTTAACTAAAGCCTAGCTATGCCTGGAACCCATCATCTCCCTAACTAAACCCTAGCTTGGTCTGGCACCCATCATCACCCTAACTAAACCCTAGCTAGGCCTCGTAGTCATGAGTATCCTAACTCAACTCTAGCTAGTCCTGGCACACATCAGCACCCTACCTAACCCCTAGCTAGGCCAGGCACCCATCCACAAGCACCCTAAACTGAAGCTAGCCCTGGCCTAACCTTACTGCTAACCCTAAATAAACGCTAGCCCTGGCACCCATCTGGCACCCATCATCACCATAACTAAACACTACGTAGGCCTGCCATCCATCTACAATCACCCTAAACCCTAGCTATGCCTGGAACCCACCTACAGTCACCTATACCCAAGCTAGGCCTGGCACCCATGTACAATCACCCCATACCTAGCTAACCTGGCACCCATTTACAATCCCCATGAACACTAGCTAACCCTGGCATAGCCCTAACCCTAACTTGCCCATCAGCATCCTAACTAACCCAAGGTACGCCTGGCACACATCATCACCCTAACGAAACCCTAGCTAGGCCTGGCAACCGTCAGCAGCCCAACTAAACCCTACTTATGCCTGGCACCCATCAGCACCTTAACTAAAGCCTAGCTCTGCCTGGAAACCATCATCTCCCTAACTAAACCCTAGCTTGGTCTGGCACCCATCAGCACCCGGACTATCCCCTAGTAAGGCCTCACACCCATTGTGAGGTAAACTAAACCCTACCTATGGCTGGCAACCATCAGCACATTAACTAAACCCTACTTAGTCCTGGCACCCATAAGCACCATAACTAATCCCTAGCTAAGCCTGGCACCCCTCATCACTGTAACTAAACCCTAGCTAGGCCTATCACCCATCAGCACACTAACTAAACCCTAGCTAGGCCTGGCACCAATTAGGCCCCTAACTAAACTCTGGCTAGTCCTGGTACCCATCAGCACCCTAACTAAACCCTATCTAAACACCCAAAACTAAACACCCAAAACCGTAGCTAGCCCTGGCCTAATCCTAATGCTAACCCTAACTAAACACAACCCTGGCACCCATCATCACCCTAACTAAACCCTACCTAGGCCTGCCACCCATCTTCAATCACCCTAAACCCTAGCTATGCATGACACCCACTGACAATCACCTTCACCCTAGCTAGCCCTGACACCCATCTACAATCACTCTAAACCTAGCTAACCACGGCACCCATTCACAATCCCCATGAACCCTAGCTAGCCCTGGTATCCATCTACAATCCTCACAAACCCTACCTAGCCCTGGCCTACCCTAACCGTAACTTACCCATCAGCACCTAACTAACCCCTACCTAGGCCTCACACACATCATCTCCCTAACTCAACCCTAGCTAGGCCTGAGACCCATCATCACCCGAACTAAGCCCTACCTAGGTTTGGTAACCATCTACAAGCATTCTAAACTGTAGCTAGCCCTAGCCTAACCCTAACACTAACTCTAACTAAACCCTAGCCCTGGCACCCATCTGGCACCGATCATCACCCTAACTAAACACTAGCTAGGCCTGCCACTCATCTAAAATCACCCTAAACACCAGACAGCCCTGGCACCCATGTGTAATCAAACTAAACCCAGCTAGACCTGGCACCCATCTACAATCCCCGTGAACCCTAGCTGGACCTGCCTAACCCCAACCCTAACCTTCCTAACAGCTCCATAACTAGCCCCTAGCTAGGCCTGGCACCCATCAGTAACCTAAATAAACACTAGCTAGGTCTCACACCCATCATCACCACAACTAAACCCTAACTAGGCTTGGCACCCATCAGCACCCTAACTGACCCCTAGCTAGGCCTGGCACCCATCACAACCCTAACTAAGCCCTCGCTAGGCTTGGCCCCCATCATCACCATACCTATACCCTAGCTAGGCCTGGCAGCCATCTACAAGCACTCTGAACTGTACCTAGCCCTGCCCTAACCCTAACCCTACCCTGCCCATCAGCACCCTAACTGACCCTTAGCTAGGTCTGGCACCCATGAGTACCCAAACTAAACCCTAGCTAGGCCTCGCACCCATCATCACCATTACTAGACCCTACATAGGCCTGGAACCCATCAGCATGCTAACTAGCCCCTAGCTTGGCAAGGCACCCATCTACAAGCACCCGAAAACTTTGTTAGCTCTGGCCTATCCCTAATGCTAACCATAATTAAACCCTAGCCCAGGCACTCATCTGGCACCCATCGTGAGCCTAACTAAACCCTAGCTAGGCCAGCCAGTGATCTATAATCACCCTAAAGCCTAGATATGCCTGGCACCCATCTACAGTCACCTATACCCTAGCTAGCCCTGGCACCCATGTACAATCACCCTAACCTAGCTAACCCTGGCACCCATTTACAATCCCCATGAACCCTAGATAGCCCGGACCTAACCCTAACCCTAACCTGCCCATTAGCATCCTAACTACCCCTACCTAGGCCTGGCACTCATCATCCCGCTAAACCCTATCTAGGCCTGGAATCCATCATGACCC
Organism: Pedetes capensis; assembly: GCA_007922755.1. Lineage (NCBI taxonomy): Eukaryota > Metazoa > Chordata > Mammalia > Rodentia > Pedetidae > Pedetes > Pedetes capensis. The sequence goes on from VMDO01043224.1 coordinate 8,155, forward strand.
TAACTAAACCCTAGCTAGGCCTGGAATCCCTCATCACCCTAACTAAGCCCTACCTAGGCCTGGCACCCATCTTGTTGTTGTTGATAGGTGCCATTGAGTCGGTATCTGACTCATAGCAACCCTCATAGGGTTTTCAATGGCTGACTGCTTCGTGGCACACATCTACAAGCACTCTAAACCGAAGCTAGTTCTGGCCTAACCCTAAAGCTTACCCTAACTAAACCCTAGCCCTGGCAACCATCTGGCACACATGATCACCCTAACTAAACACTAGCTAGGCCTGCCACCCATCTAAAATCACTCTCAATTCTAGGTAGCATGGCATCCATCTACAATCACCCTAAACCTTAGACCGCACTGGCACCCATGTACAATCACACTAAATACAGGTAGCCCTGGCACCCATCATTTCTCTTAACCCTAAGCCTGACACCCATCATCACCCTAACCCGAGCTCAGACTCCCCTTCCCTCCTTCTCCCCTTCAAAACCCACTTACCTGTACAGGAACCAGAATGAAGCCCTTCTTTGCCACCTGTAGTTAATAAAATCATATTCCCGGTCTGAGTGTAGTTACCTCAGAGTGCCAGGTGAAACGCTGAAAACCCTAAACTCAAGCTGACCCTTACTGCAGAGAGGCTGAGGTGGCTGTTTATAATAAAGGAGAGAGGAGGTAGGAGAAGAAGGGCAAGGCTTTGGTGGGAGGGGCTTGGGGTGAGTGATGTGTCTCTTCAGGATAGGTCAGAAGCAAGTGCATGGAGGTTTCTATTAGGTGGGAAGAGGGAAAAGAAAGTCAGCTGTTGCCAGACCCCAGGACCAATTTTCAGTCAGGTATCACACACTTTTTTAGCAGTAACATTTGTAACAGGCCCTGCCTAACACTGACAGGGACAAGAATTAGCAAATTTTAGACAAGATTATGGAAATGAGGCCTGGGAAAAGGAAACCACTGAGGAAGGGTACCCCGAGTTTACAGGAGACCACCCAGGCTTCAAGGAAAGTAAGTAAGCCTTTCATCCCCAGAGGACATCTCGCCTCACCTCATGGATTAGGATCTAGGTAGAAACATAGAAGACCCTCTTAACCCATCCCTAAGAATTTGACATAAAAGACCCAGTCAGGACCCCCTCCTCTCTCCTGACAAAGGCTTTCTTCTGTCCCCTTAAGAAAATCTGCTTTGCCCTCACTTGTCTTTTTATCCACCGATTTAGTTTTGGTTCATGGACTCAGGAGCTGGGCATCCAGCACCTGAGAGGAAACCTCGGTTTCAACACAACTGGCAGTAGAAGTTCAGGAGAGAGGAAAAGGAGTTGAGAAAACTGCTTCCCTAATCCTCCAACCCCGGTCCCACCCGCCAACCCTCCAAGCAGAGCTGCAGTAACATCTGATCAGCTGCACTATGGGCAAGATACGGAGGGAGCAGAAAAGCGGCTGCAAAGCATAGTCTGTGAGGGAAAGTGTGGCAAGCCTCAGTCCAGTCAGGGAGCCTGAGTTTTGAGAAGCAAAGTCCAAGGCCAGCACTGTGGGGATGTTTCCGAGAAGCTGCTGAGGACCTTTTTGACAAAGTAGATAGTATGTGGATCAGGACAGTGCGGATGACGACAGTGTGGGTCAGGACAGTGTGGACCAGGACAGTGTGTGGGCCAGGACAGAGTGGATCAGGACAGTGTGGGCCAGGACAGTGTGTGGACCAGGACAGTGTGGGCCAGGACAGTGTGCATCAGGACAATGTGTGGGCCAGGACAGTGTGGATCAGGACCGTATGGGTCAGGACAGTGTGTGACCCAGGACAGTGTGGATCAGGACACTATGGATCAGGACAGTGTGTGGACCAGGACAATGTGTGGATATAGACAGTGTGTGGACCAGGACAGTGTGGATCAGCACAGTGTGGA
>VMDO01043225.1:0-10048 GCA_007922755.1 Pedetes capensis
AAACATATGGGATACAGCAAAGGCAGTTTTAAGAGGGAAGTTCATAGCATTAAGTGCCTTCATCAATAAAATAAAAATGAGACAAATAAATGACCTAACGACACAGCTTAAGACGCTAGAAATCCAACAAAAAAACAACCCTAAACGGAACATACAGAGGGAAATTACAAAAATAAAGGGAGAAATATCTCAATTAGAAACTAAAGAGATAATACAAAAAATTAATAAGACTAAGAGTTGGTCCTTTCAACAGATTAATAAAATAGACACTTCTCGGGCCAACCTCATCAAATGAAAAAGGAAAAAACGAACACAGTATGGATTACCAAAGAAAATGGGTCCATAACTACCAACTACAATGAAATACAGAAAATCATCAGGGATTACTGTGAGAGATTGTATTCCCCAAAAATATGAAAGTGCAGAAAAAATGGATAAATTATTCAGCACATATGATTCACCAAAGCTAACCCCAGAAGACATAACTGACCTAAACAAGCCCATTACATATACTGAAATAGAAAAGGTAATAAAAAAATCTCCCAACATAGAAGAGCCCAGGTCCTAATGGGTTCACAGTAGAATTTTTAAAGAAGACCAAAATTTTAAAGAAGATATAATACCTGTTTTCCTCAAATTTTTCCAACAAATAGAAAAAGAGGGAACACTCCCAAATTCATTCTACAAAGCTACCATCACCCTGATACATAAACCAGGAAAAGATTCATCTAAGATGGAGTATTATAAACCCATTTCCCTTATGAATTTAGATGTGAAAATATTTAATAAAATTCTGGCAAACAGAATCCAGCAGCATATTAAAAAGATCATTCCCCATGACCAAGTGGGAATTATACCACAGATACAAGGCTGGTTGAACATGTGGAATTGAATTAATGTAATCCAACATATCAAGAAACTGGCAAACACACAAAAAAAACATGATCAACTCAATTGATGCTGAAAAGGCCTTTGACAAAGTGCAACAGTTTTCATGATAAAAACGCTGGAGAAGATGGGTATAATAGGCAAATACCTTAATATCATAAAAGCCATCTATGACAAACCTACAGCCAATATTATATTAAATGAAGAAAAACTGAAGCCATTTCCTCTTAGATATGGAACAAGGCAAGGATATCCTCTCCTATTTTATTTACCATAGTAATTGAAGTCCTTGCCAAGGCAATCAGACAAGAGAAAGAAGTCAAAGTGATACAGGTTGGCAATGAAGAGGTCAAATTATCCTTATTTGCACATGATATGATTCTATACTTAAAAGACCCCAAAACCTCAACCAGGAAACTTCTAGAACTAATCAACTCCTTCAGCAAATGGGCAGGATATAAAATCCACACAGAAAAATCAATAGCTTTTCTTTACACCAACTGCAAACAGGGAGAGAAGGAAATTTCAGAAAAAAAATACCATTCATGATAGCCCACCAGAAAATTAAATATCTTGGAATCAATCTAACCAAGGACCCTTCAGATCTCTACAAGGAAAATTTCAAAACATTAAAGAAAGAAATAGTAGAGGACACTGAAAAATGGAAAGACCTTCCCTGGTCCTGGATATGGAGAATATAGTAAAGATGACTATCCTACCAAATGCATTACATAGATTTAATGTAATCCCTATTAAAATTCCACTGACTGACTCTACAGAAATTGAAAAAATGCTACAAAAATTCATTGGAACCACAGAAAACCACGTATGTCCAAAACACTCTTAAACTGCAAAACTAATGCAGGTGGAATCACAATCCCTAACTTCAAGTTATTCTTTCAGGCAGTGGTAGCAAAAACAGCTTCATTCTGCCACCAAAATAGGCCTGAAGACACCTGGACCAGAATAGAAGTATCAAAAATACCTCAAAACACCTATAGCCACCTTATTTTTGACAAAGGAGCAAAGCAAGTAAGCTGGAGAAAAGATAGCCTTTTCAATAAATGGTGCTGGGAAACATGGTCATCTGCATGCAGAAAAATGAAAACTGACCCATGTCTCTAAATATGCATGAGAGTTAACTCAAAATGGATAAAAGACCTCAACATAGAACCAGAAACTTTAAAACTAATAGAAGACAAGATAGATAATACACTCCAACATATAGGCATAGGAAAGTATTTCCTTAATAGGACTCCAATTGCTCATGAAATTGCAACAAGAGTAGATAAATGGGATTACATGAAAGTAAAAATCTTCTGTACAGCAAAGGAAACAATTAACAGAGTCAAGGAAACTCCCACTGCGTGGTAAAGAATGTTCACATCCTATACATCAGACAAGGGTCTAATTACCAGAATTTATAAAGAACTTATGAAAAAAATATCCAAGAATACAAATAACCCAATACACAGATGGGCAAAGGAACTGAATAGACAGTTCTCAAATTAAAAGTTCTGTAAAGCCAGGAAACACATGAAAAAGTGCTCAATATGCTTAGCCATTAGGGAAATGCAAATCAAAACAACTCTTAAACAACAATTAAAACAAATTAAAATGCCTTACACTAGTAAGAATGGCCAAGATCAATAAAACAAATAACAAATGCTGGCTAGGTTGCGGTGAAAAAGGAACACTCTTACATTGCTGGTAGAGCTGTAAATTGGTCCAACCACTGTGGAAATCAATATGGAGGTATCTTAAAAAACTAAAAAGTTGTTCTACCATATGACCCAGCTATAACACTATTGGGAATTTACCCAAAGGGAGATGTGGCATCATACGACGGAGACACCTGCATCTCCATGTTCAATGCAGCACTTTTTACAATAGCAAGTATATAGTATCAACCAAAGTGCCCTTCAACAGAAGAATGGATTAAAAAAAAACTATGGTACATATACGCAGTGTAATACTACTCAGCAATCAAAAAATGAAATAATGCCATTAGCAGCAAAATGGATGGAATTGGAGAAAATTATTTTAAGTGAACGAACACAAGCTCAGAAAGAGAAACACCACATATTCTCACTCCTATTTGGGAGCTGAATCAAAATTATCAGAAGGAAACATCCTTTGCAGAGGTCAGAACATAATAAAAAAAAGCTGAGAATGGTATTATTATACATGCACTAGAAAATTCATGCAATATTTCTGACAATGTAAAAAGAAAGTTCAGTACAGAAAAAGTTTCTATCATAAACAGAACTGAAACCCATGGGTATATAGAAAAATATTACCATAAAAAGACAAGCAAATAGAAGAGAGGTCTTTGATGGGGAGGTGGGATTGGGGGTGGAAGTGCACAAGAGGGTAAGCAGGACCTTATATGTATAATGTACAACCAAATGCATGTACGGAAATGTCACTATGAAAAGCATGTCAGAATGGATCACATTAAGGTGTACATTAACAATTTCAAATAAAAATAAATAAATAAAAGCATTCATGAAGCTGTAACTATTGGAGACCATCTAAAAAAACCCCTCAGTTAATATTTTACATAATTATGAAAGGTAGGTGTTTTCCTCCTATGATTGGGAACAGGAGTGTCCATTCTCTCTTTGATACATTGTGCTTAAGACTACCACCAGAGAGATGGGCGATAAAAAATTATGAACAGAGTTTTTGGCTATAAAATTACTGACAAAATTAAGTCATGGTCACACAATGATGGATCTTGAAGGAAATATAAGCTATGTTTTTACTGTAAAAGTGATGAGGGTACAAAAGAAACCAGTGGCATTCATTGGCTAAATCAGTCCACACTTTTCAAACATATTACTCGTTCCTTTTAATTATAGTCATCACATGTTGAAGTTTCAAAATGTTGAAATAATTTAAATTTCACAGTGATATTTCTAATTATATGTCCATAATAAACAGTGCCTGCAGTGGTAGTCCTGTGGCATCTGATCCCATCAGATCTCAGAAGCTAGCAGGGTCCGGCCTGGTTAGTACTTGGATGGGAGACCACCTGGGAACACCAGAAACTGTAGGCTTGGTAGAAGCATCCAGCAACCCATTCTCAAAAATCAATCTGCCATTGAAAACACTATGAACAGCAGAGAAGCACTGATAATAGTGTTTCACCTGTTGTACGTAGGGTTCCTATGAATCGGATCCTAACTCGACCGCACCTAACAACAACAACAACAACAACAACGATAAATAGTTTCAAAATTTTTTTCTAATAAAAAAACTTTCTAGCTAGGTGCAGAGGCACATGCTTGTAATCCCAGTGACTGAGGAAACTGAGGCAGGAGGATCGTGAGTTCCAGGCCAGAGGCAGCCTGTGTAATTTCAGGAGGTCCTGGTCAAAAGTGAACAAAAATGGGCTAGTGGTAGAGCACTGGCAAAGTATGTGCAATACCCTTGATCTATCCCTAAGTACAGAAAAAAATGCACTTCTTTTGGTATTCTTAGAAACATTCACCATTAAAGAAAGCTCCCTGGGAAATTCTCACTTTGCCATTTTAATTTAATTCAAAATGCAATGTGTAGATTTCTTACTGTGATTACTCTTTCATTCCACTCTCAACTCTCCATGGATTATTGTGATGGCAAAATTCACCCAGCTTAGTAGTGCCTGGCTTGTTTTACTAAAGTAAAATTTAAAAAAAAAATAGACCTGTCTGGAACCAATCCTTGGTCAAGGCATGTATTTCTTTACTGTGGTTAGATCCAAGCTGTTTTACTGTGGCTTAACTCACTTATCAGTATTTTTTTGGTTTTAGCAGCAAGATGGATAACATGTGACTGTTCTCACAGAGGCCTGCAGTAGCTCTGCCACTGAAGCTGATTACATAACAAGAATGGACCTTAAACGAGAGCACAAATGAAACTTATGTTCAGTATTTCCAGATCCAATTCTGGGAGGCTGCCTGTGGCTGTATTTCATTTATTAACTTTAATGCAGTCACTATACTGTATTATATTTCTATAATAAATCATACATTTGTAAGCAATGACATTTTGGGCCCCATTAGTATTCTTTAGCATTGAAGCCATAACAAACTGCCACCTTCAGAGCATACATTAATCAGTTTTGCATTACTCTAATGAAACACCTGAGGAACCATAACTATATAAAGAGGCTTATTTCGCTCACAGTGCTGGAAATTCAAGAGGATGACAGTGGTATCAGCCTGGTTTTGTTGAAAATCTCATGGTTCATGGAAAGAATGTATGTAAGAGGGAGAGGCCACATGCGTACAACTGAGTCGCACCCTCTCTGCCAAGAGCAAGAGCCTAATTGACCTATGGAACTCCAGTTAGTCCCTACCTGTTAAAGGTTCTACTGCTCCACGTTGCCCTACTGAGGACCAAGCTCCCAACATATGAACCTTTGGTGAATGAATAACATTGAGATGACAGCAGAACAGATACTTATTTCCTACAGCATGAATTTCAAACTTGCCAGTGCAATTAACAAGCTCTTTCTCCATATAGCCTGATTTATCCCCATTGATAAACATATTGTATGTTCCTACTGTTAACCCCTCACCTAAATTTATTGTCTCCTTTTTATTTTTCTAGAAACTTGTTTATTTCACTATTGTCATTCCATTAGGTTGAATCACAACTCTGATAATATTTTTATCCACTTATGCCTAATACATGGCCCGACACACAGTAAAGGGTCATTAACTGTAGGAGGGACAAATGCATGCATGAAACTTGTCCTTAGATTTGGACTCACTATTCATGAAATAGCATCTTATAACAACAAGTAGCATAAAATAGTATGAAAATGTGTTTATAGAAACACATTAAACCATGAAAATGAGTATGACTATCCACCTGCCCTTAGTAGTGTTTCTTTTCTTTTTCTTACTAGTATTTGTAACTAGTTCTACTACTGACTAATTCTATGACAATGTTCATCTATTACTTCAATTTAACTTGGTTATCACATATAGCAGAAGGTTTCACTGAATGAAAGTGGAAGTGTGGCTCTAAATGTGCCAGGGGTAGTTAAATGAAGTATAATGTGATATTGGCCCAAGGGCTCAGACTAAAAATTACTGAATGGCCAGTTAGCTGTTCTGAAAGGAGAGTGCAATGGAAATTTTAAACAATTCACTGATAATCACCCAGGAGGGATTTGGGAAGTATGCTTTTATAGATAACATTCACAAAAAATATTTAAAATTAATGCTTGAAAACCTTCAGCCAAATTTGTTTTAATCCCTATAATATGCAGAGTATTACAGTTTTCTTTTTTAACAGTTAGACTTTGCATTAGGATTTCATGTTCATTTAAAGTATTGAAATGGAATGGAAATTTATACAGTCACTTTTGTAAGAATAATTTAACGACATTAACCTGGCCAAAAAATGACTGCATTCAGCCAATGAATACACGCTTGACGTTATGATTCAGTACAGTCATTGCCCAAGAAGCTATGCTCCATTAAAAATATCTTTCCCTCTTGTTCCCAAAGCAATTTGATTTTTAAATTAATGGAGATATTAACAGTGAAACAGTTTTAACCCTCTGCAAAACAACAGTATAAACAAAATCAACAAAAACATTTGCACAAAAACTGATGGGCTATTACAACAAAGAAATTTAAAATTAGAAGTTCTGTTGGAGAAAGCACAGTAAGAAACTGTGCCAATATATTTAACATGCCCTGTCCATAAATCAAGGTCTTGCTGATAAATGTTGCTCTTTAATCACTTGAGTTAACTCAAGTGTGTTTATTCTGTTAACATTATATTTTGAAAATGCCAATTCAGTTTTATAGAATAGCATAGTTTTGTGGTTTTCATAATGTCTTCCACAAAAATACACATATGCTTTTTCCCTCTGAGTCCCTCAGATGAGGAACTCTCTATCTTCGGTAACTTAACTGCTATCATTCAATATATAGGAGTGTTGGGGTTTGGCTCAGGCCTGGAGGAGGTCAGAGCCTTGCCCTGACACCAAGTGGGTATTGGGGACCCACTGGACCAGGTTGTTGTAGTGGCCAGAAGCACCAAAGAAGGACCTCAGGAGACCTTCTACAAGAAACAGGAAAGGGAAGTTTCATTGGGTTACCCCCCAAGTGGGGTGCAACCAGCAAGCAGCCCCTGTCAAGTGCTCAAGTGCTAGCTCTAAGCCTGTAGCATAGAATGCTGGAGGCTGACTGCTGGAACAGCTCAGCCTTAAAAGCACAGCTACAAGAAGCCGGTGTTCTGCTGGGCTGGAGGTCAATTGGTCTTGACTCTCACAGCTCACCTTCTCTGCCTCCCTCCTTCACAGGGATGGGAGGAATTGTGAGGCTCTTCTTGGCTTGCTTGTAGCCTTTGGTGCTTCGGGCCCCTGGTCTTGACAGGTAGGCTTGCTTAGAGATCTTCCACTGGAGTGGGGAGCACTGGATCATGTTGATGGGGTTCAGGTAGCAGTTGAGGGACAGAGAATGGTGGTGAGGTGAAGGGGGTCTGGGAGCCCTGCTTATATAGGGTCCCGGAGGGGAGCATGTACTAGGGTTAGCCAATCAGGGCACATTGCTGACAGGTATAGCAGGTGAACTGTCATACTTGCCAGGTAGGGGCAGTTATTTAATGGAGATGCTAAGGGTAGCCAATCAGGATTAAGGTAGTTGAGGCTGGTCAAGCTGGTCAGGGGCCATCTTTGTTCACTCGATGGGAGGGGGGATGAAGGAGTGACTAGAATGTAGCCTGAGTGTTAGCCTCTCATGCTGGTTAGAAGGACTCTATTTATGGGGTTCATTTTAAAAGTTCCCAACATAGGAGAATAGTGTTTTGTTGTTTGTTTTACCTGTTCACTTTCTGTTAGGTAATGGGGAATTATATATCAAAATATTAAATATTTCTTACTACAATATATGTATCATATACTGAATTGCCAAGAATGTATATACACATTTTAAGAGATAGTAGCATTGTATTACTTTTTGAAGTTGAATTGAATTACAGTAGTAGTTGTGTAGTATTACATTCACTCAAAAGATTGCATAAGTCAAATGAGTGCAAGTATCACCGTGTGAAAGGCAGCACAGTCAAAGAAAATGACAGAAACATGATTGTTGTTCAAGGAATGCAAGACCATTTTGAAGTGGTATTTGAAATACAAGAATATTGTAGAAGCACAGCGACAATGGGGGTGTGAGTATGCAACAGAATTTCCAAAATACCTAACAACTGTATACATGCATATTAAGTTTGAGATGCAGGGTACTCTGGGTGATGTGCACAAGGGGAGGAATGAGAGGCCCCACACAGCAACAAGTCCTTCTTTTTCTGCTATGGTAACCACTGTGATGACCTCTTGTAATTGTAGAAGTCAAATGTGACTTTTATTCATCCTTTGTTATCGGTATATACTGAGTATTGCAATTTTAATACAGCTTTTTGTTTCCTCTCTTAAAATGGTATATATTTTTGGCACCTTCAGTGTATGTGTCTATACATACTGTTCAATTTTCAATGCAGCTATAATTATCCATGACTACTTTACATCAGCTATATAAATACCTAATTAAATACTTATTATTGATAACGGCTTATGTTTCAGCTCTGCCATTGGACATTTCCTGATCTACTACCCAAAATCTAGATTAGGCTTCTGTGTTCCCACTGCTACTGCTCCTAGTGCATATCTCTACCAGCATCCAGAACAGATTTAATCTGAAAAATTTGTTTACTTATCTGCCTCCCATAAGGGGGAAATTTCCAAAGAAATGAGCTTGCTTTATTTGTTGTTCAGGCCCCAAGACCCTGAGTGGGCCAAAATGTATCCATACTAAATATTGTTTCTGCGTGTATCTGTGAGTGTGTTTCCAGATTACCATTTGAATATGTGAACTAGGTAAATTAGATTGCTCTCTGTATTCTGGTACAGCTTTATCTAATCCATTAACAGCCTAAATACAACAAAAGGCAGAGGAAGGAGAGATTCACTCCTCTTTTGTGCCTCAGCATTCAAGTTAGAACCTCTCATTTCATCTTCTTCTACCCTCCAACTAGGATTTTTATCATCAATTCTGGTAGTTTCTTAGACCTTTTGACTCAGAATAAATTATATACCATTGGCTTTCTTAGGTCTCCAATATATAGATGACAGATCACCAAACTTCTCAATCTTCATAACCTTGGGAGTCAGTTACCAAAAATAAATCTACCTGTCATTTCTCTCTCCCCCCCCTCTCCTATTAGCTTTGTTTCTCTATAAAATCATGACTTATATAGTAATTAAATTAATGATTACTTTGGAAAACCTTTTAAATTTATTCTCGGTACATCTTAAAATACATTTGTAAGAGTTATGTATACAATAATCAATGTTTGATTTGTGGCAGTGGGTAGAAAATTACCTATGAAAGTGGGAATAAACCATGTGTTATAATTACAAATATGAAAAAATTTGGCATTTAGTATGAGGAAATTGATTGCTTTAATTCCAATTACGTGGGATTTATCTTTCCAGTCTACAGATTACAGTTATTCCTTTATTATATAATAACTTTTTGAGAAGTATAAATATAAATTTAAGAAAACAAATTTTCTCATGTTTCATAACTCACTACTTATCCACTATATGATTGTTCTAAAATGAAGAATAAATACCTTATATCATTGCCTTAAATAAGTGAGGCACACTTTTACTTCTCTGCTGTAACCAATATATTTTATTTTTAAGTCCTGTATAGACATGAAAATATTCTGAATTGGCTGTTACAATTACAAATATCAGAAAGAACTGGAAGAAATAATCTTGTGGCATTATACGCAGAATAATGAGCCTTTTCCCAAATATTTCGTATTTATTTATTTATTCATTCATTCATTTATGTATTTATTTTGGTACTGGGGCATTGATCCTAGGGTCTGTGCATGCTATGTAAGCTCTCCACCACTGAGCCACATCCCTTGGTCCTTTTTTCCCCCCAGGATCTTCCTAAATTGTGCAGGCTGCCTATGGCCTCTAACTTGAGATCTTCCTGCCTCGGCCTCTTGAGTGGCAAGGATTACACATGAGCACCTCATTGCCCAGATCCAAACACTTCCTTGTCTTAACAAGAGCTATGTATATATTATGTCACATGACAAGTGGAACATTGAAGATGGAATGTAAAATAAGGAATTTAAA
>VMDO01043226.1:0-10046 GCA_007922755.1 Pedetes capensis
CTATATAATGTCAATTAAGTTTGTTTTTCTAAAAAGACTGAAAACAGTGACATCTATTTCATTTAAAATATTATAGCACGTGTTACAGCTAGAGTTTAGCTCAGTTTGTAGAGTGTTTGCTCCACCTACTCTGAAGCCCTAGGTTCTATCCCAAGTACTGCAAAAAAGAGAAAAGGACCTGGGGTCCCACTCCCAAAACAATTATCCATTGAAAACCCTATGGATAGGAGAGAAGCACTGTCAGATATAGTGTGTCTTTCATTCTGTTACACACAGGGTCCCTTAAGAGTGAGACTTACTCAACAGCACCTACCACCACCACCACCAACAACAACAACAGCACAACATGTGTTAACTTTGCCTCTAAACAGTCAATCAAACAAAAGACTTGTGATATTTCTGCCCAAAAAACAATACATCTACAACATCATGGTTTTCTGTTTTCTTTTTTATTTTGAAAATACTATAAATTTAGAATAGTGATTGCTGGAGGTTAGGAAGGAGGGAAGGGTGGAAGAAAGGAAGATTGGTTTATAGGTACAAAAATTCAGTTAGAAGTAATAAGTTCTGGTGCTCTACAGGACTATGAGATGACTATAGTTTATAGTAAACTATTATATATTTTATGAATAACTACATGAGAGGAAGTCTATGGAATCAAGCAGCTAGTAATGAAAAGGAGATGGACGTGTTAATTACCTTGATTTGATCAGCACATATTGTGTACATATTGTGAAGTATCACACTGTATCTTATAAATAGTGGAATTATGTGTTAATCAAAATTTTAAATAGTTAAGAAGGAAATAATTACCTTGATTTGATCATTATACACATATCAAATTATCACCCTGGACACCATCAGATGTGCAATTAAAAATAGGCATAGAGGACTGTGCCTATAATCCCAACAGAAGAGTGGAAGAATTGCTTGAAACTTTGAGGCCAATCTGGTCTGCATTAGCAAAAATCTTTCACACACATAAAGAAAATAAAGATAGGGATATAGTTTAGTGGTAGAGCACTTGTATGGTGTCATTAGGTGCCGTCAAGTCAGTATCCTACTCATAGTGACCCTCTGTACAACAGGCGAAACACTTTGTCAGTGTTTCTCTGCTATTCATAGGGTTTTCAATGGTGGATTGATTTTTGGATGCAGGTTGTAGGGTCCTTCTCCCAGTCCTACAGTATCTGGGGTTCTCAGGCAGTCTCCCATCCAAGTACTAACCAGGCCCGGCCCTGCTTAGCTTCTGAGATATGATGGGGTGGAATGCCACAGTGCTATGGCTGCAGGCTGAGCACTTGTATAGCATGTTTAAAGTCCTGGGTTTGATCCCTAACACAGAAAAAATAAAATAAAAAGAATAAAAGATAAGTGTTATAGATAAAATTGCTCTATTCCAGCAATTTTGAAATACATACTACATTATTTTTATGGTGCTGATTATCAAACCCAGGGAATCACACATACTAGGCACATGTTCTCTCATTGAGCTATGTTTCCTATCCCCTATATTGTCCTACTATTAACTAACTTTAATCACCACACAGTGCAATAGGTCACTAAAACTTATTTCTCCATTCTGAGACTTTGTACCTGTTGATCAATATTTTCCCTTTCCCCATTTCCTCTTCTCACCTGGAAAATCTGGTAACCACCTTTCTTAAATAAATAAATTACAACTTCTTAATTCTTGATTACACCACTTTAATTTGCAAGTGTTTTATTACTACCTGTCATTCAAGGTACAATTATAAAGTGCTTTCCTTTGTGAAATGTTTTCTGATATGTTCAACCAGAAGTGACCTCTCCTTCATCTAAATTCACATAGCTATGTGTTCATTACCACTAATTTTGGCGTGCTTAAGTATATATGTTAGTATCATTACCTTTGTAAATTTCCTCTCTGCCTAATTCTACTGTAAGCTCCAGGAAGGCAAGGGCCATAAATTATCAAAAATAAAACTCAAGTTCCCCAAAAATATGAAAGTTATTTTCAGTATTTTGCTTTTTTATTTTAGTAAAATATACACTACATAAATTTTATCATTTCATCATTTCAAAGTATACAGTTCAGTGACATGAAGTATATTCACATGTGATATTATGCCAGGTTCTAGGGTATCATGGTTTAAAAGATGCCTCCCTGTGAATCTGAGAAAGAGTTAGGGTAACAAAGAATAGACACTGTTCCAAAGAGAGAAAGAGAGGAAGAACTCAGAAATTTATAAGACCAAAAGAAAGAGAGGGAAGACTGAAATTAATAAAATTAGAAATGAAAAAGAGACACTGAAAAAGATACTAATGAAATCCAGAGAGTCATTAGGGAGTGCTTTAAAAACACATTGAAATAAATTGAACAATCTAGGAGAAATGGATATATTTCTATACATATATAACCTCCTACAGAAATTAACCCACGAAGATATAGGCAATTTAAACAGATCTATAATGAACAATGAAAATAAAACCTTAATAAAGTGTCTCCCAATTAAGAAATGCCCAGGACTGGGCAACTTAACTACTGAGTTCTATGATTCCTTTAAAGAAGATCTAATACCAATGCTCCGCAAACTAATTTCTAAAATGGAAAGTGAGAAAATACTCCCAAATTCATTCTATGAAACCAATATTACCCTATTACCAAAATAGGATAAGAACACAAAACCAAAAGAAAAATACAAACCAATGTCTCTCATGAACATAGACATAAAAATTCTCAATAAAATACTTGCAAACAGAATTCAACAATATATTAAAAAGATCATACTCCATAATCAAGTTGGTTTAATTTCACAGATGAGGATGGGTCAAGATACACATATCAGTAAATTCTGTAGGTGACATAAATTGACCAAGAGACAGAAATCACATGATCATTTTAAAAAAGGGAGAAAATTTTCTTGACAAATTTCAATGTCCCTTCGTGTCAACAGCACAGAAGAAACTAGAAATAAAAGTAATATAACTCATCATGATAAAGTCTGCATTGTTATTTTCAGGTAACATAGACGTGGATCTGACTCATGGTGATCCTATGTACAACAGAAACACTCCCTGACACTGTTCCATGCCAGGCAGTCAGTCCTTCTGTGTTATTCATAGGGATTTCAATAGCAAATTGTTTAGGGATCATTTCAAGAGTGGGCTTCCAGATCCTGATCCCATTTTTGCAGTGCTGGAGATTGAACTAGGGGCTTAGGTTGCACAGAGCAGCAATCTAATAACAGAGCTAAATATCAGCCCATAGTCCATATATGAAAAACACATAGCCAACATTATACTAACTAGGGAAGAGATGAAAACATTTCTAATAAAGAATAAGAAAAAGGTGTCCACTCTCTTTGATCTTATTATATTTAATACATGAATTCTTAGCCACAGCAATAATGCAAGAAAAATAGATATAATGTTACAAATAGAAAGGAAAAAAGTCAAATTATTCATATTTGTAGATAGTTGGAAAATATGGCTTTGGTGACAGAAATGATGTTCGACATAGCATGATAGAATTTTGTCAGATCAATGACCTTATCATTGCAAATATAGTTTTTTACCAACATAAATGGTGACTATACACATGTACTTCACCAGAGGGAACATACAGGAACCAAATTGACTCCATTTGTGGAAAAAGACAATGGAAAAGCTCAATATCAACTGTCAGAAGGAGAACAGGTGCTGTGTGTGGATAAGACCATCAACTGCTTATATACAAGTTCAAACTGAAACTGAAGAAAATTAGAACAAAGGCACAAAAACCACCTGAGTATATCCCACCTGAGTTCAGAGACCACTTCAAGAACAAGTTTAATTCATTAGACTCAAATGACAGAAGACCAGAAGAGTTGTGGCATGTCATCAAAGATATCCTTCATGAGGAAAGCAAAAGGCTATTAAAAAGACAAGAAAAAAAATAAAAGATCAAATCATATGTCAAAGGAGACCCTGAAACTTGCCCATGAAACATGGAGCAGGTAAAGTAAAAGGAAGACATGGTGAAGTCAAGGAACTAAACAGAAGATTTCAAAGTGCACCTCAAGAAAACAAAATCCAATATTTTAATGATATGTGCAAAGAGTTGAAGACAGAAACTGAAAAGGGAAGAACACACTCTGTTTTTCTCAAGCTTAAGGAAGTGAATAAAAATTCAAGCTTGGAGTGGCAATAGTGAAAGATTCTACAGGGAAAATATTAAATGATGTAGGAAATATCAAAAGAAGATGGAAGGAATACACAGAGTTGTTATACAAAAAATAATTGGTGGATGATCAACCACTTCAAGAGGTTTCATATAATAAGGAACCAATGGTATTGAAGGATGAAGTGGAAGCTGCATTGAGGGAATTGGTGAAACACAAGGCTCCAGGAACGGAGTACCAATGGAAATGTTACAACAAACAGATGCGGCACTGGAGGTGCTAACATGTTTATGCCAAGAGATTTGGAAAACATCCACCTGTCCAACTGACTGAAAGAGATCCATATTCATGCATATTCCCAAGAAAGGGGATCCAACTGAATGTGCAAAGTATTAAATAATATCATTAATATTGCATGCAAGTAAAAATTTACAAATGATCATTCAAAGCAACTACAGCAATCTATAGATAGGGAACTGCTGGAAAATCCAGTTATAATCAGAAAATGGAGTGGAACCAGGGACATCATTCTAGATGTCAGATGGATATTAGCTGAAAGCAGAGAATAACAGAAGGTGTCTTATATCAACTATGTGAAGGCATTTGACTGCATGGATCATAAAAATTTTTTGGGTAACACTAGGAAAAATGAGAATACCAGACCACCTAATTGTACTCATGAGGAATCTGTACATGAACCAAGAGGCAGTCATTGGAATAGAATAAATAAACACTTATTGGTTTAAAGTTGTGAAAGTTGTGCATCAGGGCTGCTTGCATTCACTATACCTCTTCAATTTGTGTTGACAGCAAATAATTTGAGAAGCTGTACTTTATGAGGAAGAATGTGGTACTAGGGTTGGAGGAAGACTCATTAACAATCTGTGTTATGCAGATGATACAACAACTTGCCAAAATTGAAGAAGATTTGAAACATTTACTGATGGAGATGAAAGAACATAGACTTCAGTATGGATTGTGACTCAACATCAACAAAACAAAAATCCTTAAAACTGGATCAGTATGCAATCTCACAATAAATGGAGAAAAGGCTGAAGTCATCCAAGATTTTGCTTTACAACCATGGAAGCACCAAAGAAGACATCAAAAGACACATTGCACTGTGGCAAAAGGTCTCTTTAAAGTACTGAAAAGTAAAGACATCTCATTGAAGACAAAGGTGCACCCAACTCATGCCATGATATTCTCTGTTGCATCATATGGTTGTGAAAGATGGACATTGAACAAGAGAGACAGGAAAAGAATTGATGATTTTGAATTATGATGCTGGAGATGAATATTTTCTACACCATGGACTGCTAAAAGAACCAACAGATCTGTCCTAGGAGAGGTGCAACAAGATTGTTCCTTGGAAGCAAGGACGACTAGACTGTGTCTTATGTATTTTGGGCATGTAGTCAGGAGGGACCAATCCCTGGAAAAGAGCATCATGTTTGGGAGATTGGCAGGTCAAGAGAAAAAATGAAAACCTTCAACTAGATGGATTGACATGTTATCTACAAAAATGGGCTTAAACATAAGTAAAATTCTGTGCCTGGCACAGAATTTGAGAGTGTTTCATTCTGCTGTACATAGGGTTGCTATGAGTTGGACCCAATTCAGTGGCACTTAACCACAACAACATGATCTTATATTACATGACATTACAAAATCAAGCAGAAAAATCCTACATCTGATAAACACTTTCAGCAAAGTAGCAGGGTAAAATATCAAGATGCAAAAATCAGTAGCACTTCTATGAACTCTTAACATACTGAGAAAGTAATTAGGAAAACAACCCCACTCCCAGTAGTTTCAAAAATTTCCTAGGAATACACTTAACAAAGGAGATGAAAGGGTTCGACAATGCAAATTTTAAAACACTAAAAAAGAAATTGAAAAAAGCCCTAGAAGATAAAGAGACATCTCATGTTCATGTATTGACAGAACTAATATTGTGAGAATGGCTTTATTACTGAAATAAAACTATAGATTCAATGTAGTCCTCATTACAATTATTATTTTATTCACAGAAATATAAAAAAATCCTAAAACTTGTTTGGAATCACAATATCCCTGAATGACCATACGATTTCTGAGCAATAAGATCAATGACACAGGTATCAGGTTTCAAATTATACTAGAGAGCCATAGTAAAAAACCAACAGCATTGTCTTGGCAGAAAAACGGATATGAAGAAAAATGGAGAAGAATAGAAGACCCAGAAATAAAATGACACAGTTACAGACATTTGACTCTTGACAAATGTGCAAAAAACATACATTGGAGAAAAGATAGCCTCTTCAACAAATGGTGCTGGGAAAATTGTATATCTGCATGAAAAAAGAAAATGAAACTAGAGCTCTATCTCTATGTCTGTACAAAAATCAATCTGAAATGAATCAAAGACCTTAATGTAAGACCTGAAACTTTGAACCTACTGGAGGAGAACTTAGGGAAAATACTCCAAAATATAGGCATAATGACTTTCTGAATAGGAATTCAATTACTTGAATTATTTTCATGAGATCCGCTTTGTCACAAATTGACAAAGCGGATCTCATGAAAATATAAAGCTTCTTCACAGCAAAGGAAAAAGTGGGAGAGTGAAGAGACAGCCTGAAAAAAAAGGAAGACAATCTTTGACAGCTATTCATTTGACAGGGGAATAATATTCAGAATATGTTAAGAACTAAATATTTAAGCACCAAAAACAAATATGATCAATAAATAGGCAGATGTTTTGAAAAGTTCTTTTAAGAAGAGTTAAAGATGTCCAGTAAATCCATGAAAATATACTTGAAATCTGTAGCCATGAAGGAAATGCAACTCAAAATTACATAGAGACTCTATTTCACCTCAGTCAACATGGTTATCACCCAACAAATAGCAAATGCCAAGGAGGATGTAGGGGATAAAGGAAGCTTTTTAAACTAATGATGAGAATGTATGCCAATCTGGTTATGATAGAAATTAATATGAAATGTCTTCCAAAATACTAAAAATAAAGTTACCATATGATCCAGCTATACAATCCTTAGTTTATTCCCAATGGAATCAGTACCAGGAAAGATGTCTCAATCAGAGGGTATAAATTAAATTTCAGAATTTAGTCTTAAAACATGCAGATCCATGATGTGACTAACAAGGAATTTAAAATATCTATCAAAGATACTTAATGAGCTAAATGGAAACATAAAATAGATGAATAAATAAAATCAGAAAAATAATGAATAAAATTGAGAATATCAACAAATAGATAAAATCTATAAAAAGAACTAAATTGATAAGTATTATGCATCATATCAATAAAACAAAAATGAATGTCATATAATCATCTCAGCAGATGAGGAAAAATATTTTAAATAATTAAACATCACTTCATGACGAAAGTCCTAAAATATCTAGTTATTGAAAGGTTTGCTCCTCTGCATAATAAAAGCTCTATATGGCAAAAATGCAGCCAACATCATACTGAATGGGAAAAAATTGAAACAATTTCTTCAAAGATCTGGAGAAAGACAAGTGCATACAACATGGATAAATATAATACTGAAATTTCTAGCTAGAGAAATTAGGTAATAAAAGGGAATACAATGCTACAAGGAAGAGGGAAAGTCAAATTACCCCTATTTGCAGGTGATATTATTCTTTATGTAAAAAATCATGAAGAGACAAGAGAGGGTAATATGTAGTTGAAGATGATCAAAGTACATTTTGTGCATGTTTGAAAATGTCACAATATAATCCATTATTTTGTATAATTAGCATATACTAATAAAACATGAAAGCTATAAACTGAAAAGGAAGAAACAATCACTCCTCAAAAGACTATTGCAACTAATAAATTTAAATTCGTTAGGATTAGGATTATTGGGATTTTTTAGGATTTATTAGGATTATGATTAGAGGAAGACTCATTACCAACCTGCATTTTGTAGATGACACAACATACCTTGCTGAAAATCAAGAGGATTTGAAACATTTATCATCGAAGATCAAATACAGCCTTCAGTATGGACTAAACCTCAGCATCAAGGAAAGAAAACTCCTTGCAACTGGGTCACCACACAACTTCATGATAAATGGAGAAAAGATTGAATTTGTCCAAGATTTTGTTTTACTTGATTCAACAATCAACATGCAAAGGAGCTGATGTTGTAGTTCTGGACAATCGAGTCAGGTCTGACTCATAGCAACCCTCTGCACAACAGAAAGAAACACTTGCCAACCCTGTGACATTCCTGGCACTATGCCAGTGCTTCTCTGCTACTTATGGGGGTTTCGATGGCTGATTGTTTCAGGATTGTTTGGGAATGGGCTGCCAGGTCCTTCTCTCACTTTTGTTGTCCTGGAGATAGAAGCTAGGGCCTCTGAGAGTGAAGAACAACACTCTATAAACTGAGCTAAATCCAAGCCCACCAACAGAAGCAGTAGTCAAGAAATCAAAGTACACATTGCATTGGGAAAAGTTGCAGCAAAATACCTCTTTAAAGTGTTGAAAAGTAAAGATGTCATGTTGAAGAAAAAGGTGCACCTGAGTCATGCTATGATATTTTCAGTTACCACATGCTTGTGAAACGTGGATGAAGAATAAGGGAGACAGGAGAATTGATGCTTT
This sequence comes from Pedetes capensis, assembly GCA_007922755.1. Classification (NCBI taxonomy): domain Eukaryota; kingdom Metazoa; phylum Chordata; class Mammalia; order Rodentia; family Pedetidae; genus Pedetes; species Pedetes capensis. Next base: position 8,764 of record VMDO01043226.1, read on the forward strand.
TGAATTATGGTACGGAGACAAATATTGAATATACCGTGGACTGCCAAAAGATCTGTCTTAGAAGAAGTGCAACCAGAGTGCTCCTTAAAGCAAGGATAAAGAGAATATATCTTATGTATTTTGAACATGTTGTCAGTAGGGATCAATCCCTGGAGGAGGATATCATATGTAGATGAGTGGACGATCAGCAAAAAAAGAGAGAGACCCTCTTCTAGATTGGTTGACACAGTGGCTGCTACAATGGACTAATGCATAATAAGGACAGTATACATTGCATGGTGTGGGTAGTGTTTCTTTGTATTGTATATAAGGTCACTATGAGTCAGACCCTACTCAACAGCACCTAACAGCAACAATATGCATATAAACAGAAATTCTGGAACTGAATAGCACAATAAATTTAATTAAAAGTTTTTCAGAGGAGTTCATTAGCAAAATTAATCACAAAAGAAATAATAAGAAGAAATGAAAAGAAGATATTTGAAACTTTTGAGAAAGAGGAGCAAAAAGAATAAAAAAGAAGAGAAACAAAAAGAGTGTAGTGAGCTTAAGGACATGACCAAGTACATTAATATATACACTATGAGCTTCAGAAAGAGTGTAAAAAAAGGAAAAGAACTCACTTACACATGTAATGGTTATAGGCGTCCAAAAATTTCTCAAATAAAATAGACATACAGATTTAGAAAGCTCTTGTAAGTACAACTGGAAAAAACTAAAGGGTATTATTATTATTATTATTATTATTATTATTATTATTATTATTTGAAGTATCGGAGATTGGACCCAAGCCTCATACATGCTAGGCGACTTGCTGTCACTGAGCTGCACCTCCAGCCCATTTTTTCATTTTGTATTTTTGGAAAGACTCTTGCTACATTGTGCAAGCTACTCCTTGCCTCAAATTTGCAATCCTCCAGCCTCAGCCTCCTGAGTACCTGGGATTACAGACACAGGCCACAGCACTCAGTCACAATGAAATACTTTATAATCCAACTGTATTAAATCAAAGTCAAGGAGAGAATTGCAAAAGCAATGAGGAGACAGTTATTTTTCACACACAACAGAAATTACTTTTCATGATAAAATATCCTTTCATTATAAAAAATACTCAAGAAATTAGGAATAGAAGGAAATAATCTCAACATAATAAAGGCCATTTATCAAGAGCCCAGAGATACCAGCCTACTCAATAGTGAAAATACTGAAAGATATTCATCTAAGATTAAGATAAAGAGGATACTCACATTTTTCTCTTCTATATAATGTATATGGGAAGTCAT